>PVJI01012047.1:0-53603 GCA_004026765.1 Micronycteris hirsuta | reverse complement strand
GGGGGGGGGGGGGGGGGGGGGGGGGGGGGGGAAGGTGAGAGAGGTGGTGGGTAGGTGAAGACGGGCCTTGCAGACCTGGTAGGGACTTTGGGTTTTACAGTGTGGCTGATGCGCTTCCAGCAGAGCAGTGACTGGTGTGAGTTGGGTTGTAAAGAATCACCCTGGCTGTTGTGTTGAAGATAAGTGAAGGGGACAAGTGTGGAAGTTATTGACAGAAGGTAGGTGGGTAGTGAGTGTGGTAGATTTGTTCCTGAGTGTTACTTTGGGGGCGGTGGGGTGAGGTGGAATTCTGCATATATTTTGAAGGTAGAGCTGATGGAATTTGCTGAAAGACTGGATGTGGGAGAATGAGTGGAATCAAGGATGACTCCAAAATTCTTAACCCGAGACATGTGGAGTGGAGTTTTCGTTTAATAAAATGCGGGAAGATGGAAGATGCAAGAGGTTTTGGAGCCAGGGCAACATCAAAGATAGGTTTTGTCATTGCATACCCGAGGTGCAGTCAGGTATGTGTGTCTGAATTCAGTGCTTGAGATGCAAATCTTGTGTCTCAAAGTTCTCCCCTTCAGTACTGCAAACTTATAAGAAAGAGCTCCAAGGCTTCAGAGCAGAAGACAATAAAATTCCAAAACGAGAAGCTGGCTAAGAAATGATTTGTTTTCCATGCAAGGAGACTGAGGTTCAAAGGGGTAGAGATGCCAAACATGATGTAATTGATTATAGCAGAGCTGGAACCGAACTCTAAGATTCCAGGTATTTTGCCTGCACTATATAGCACTGCCTCCTCAGGAATGATGTTACCAGTGTTTCTGTTCTCTTTTGATGGCCCAGATTTTAGTAGACTGTGAGGCCAGTGAATAATAGTCTTGTTCAGTTACACCAACAGTGGTCCAACGTGGACAGGTTAGTACCAGTTACCATGAACTTTTCTCTCCCACTCTCCTTTCCTTCCTCTTTTTCTGAGATTCTTTAGCTTTATTACTGAAGATTTCAGAGCTAACACGTAAGATAGTTCCATCAGGGTTCCCCTATTGCTTTTGGAAGGAAGTCCTCTTATACATCAGGCAAGCTCCAAGCATTGTAAATCTCATGTGTCTTCTTTCGCTCTTCAGATCAGCAATAAATTGTTCATAAAAAATGCACAATTTGAGAAACCACTTGAAATTTTCTTCCTCTTGATATTTGCCCTTGAAACAAACAAACTGAATTAAACTGCCTAGTTTTCAATTCCATGAACTAGTTGAGTTAATCAGACTTTATACCCCCAGAATTTGCATTGTGCCCTTTCCCCTAGAAGAGGGGAAGCTGGCATTCCATCATGGACAGCGCCCTGCTGTCATCTTGGTAGAGTGAGCTGTCGCTCTAGCCACAGGGAGTCTGGAGCCTTGTCTGTTGTAATTGTCCCCTTCTCCCAAGGCCTGCATGTAGGACATGGGTCTGAAGCATGAGGCTGAAGGACCATGAAATAAAGCCAGCCGTTTCCTTCTAGAGCAGCAATTTTCACCTGGTGTGCTGTAAGAATTTTTAAAACATGCAGTACCTGACTATTTAGTTAGAGGCACTGACCTTTTTTCCCCTGGATTGTCAAATAAAAAAATGACAACAGCCAACACAACAATAGACAGTTGGTGTAAATGCCCAGTCACTAGCCATGAATATATAGGTCTTATAATAGACTTGCATCTTATTGGTCACATCACATAATAAAGTTGCTCCTGATTGGTTAATTCTTGGTACCAGAAATCCTTACATAAAAGTATAGGCACTTGATTTTTTTAAAAAGTCGCTTTGGAGCAGAAAGGGTAGGTAATTACTGTTACTGTTATTTTTTTTAATAAATCAATCAAAATTATACCTACTTTTTGTCAGATATATTTTTTGGTGCTGTGCAGAATTTTAGTAATTAGTTTTTGTGTGCCATGAGAAGGAAATGTTAAAAATCACTGGTCTAGAGCAATCAAATTATCGATCACGACTCCTAAGGAAAAAAATCAGATCTTTCCACCCAGGTATTACTTGACTGTGAAGAATCAGAATAAGAAAATCGCTCTGAAAGACTGGAATAATCCCATGGAGATTGCAAGCAGCCCAAGCATGTTGTCATCCCCATGGCCACATTACACTGGTACAGCCAGCACACTGGCTTCTCATCTACATCATCTGGCTCATTTTCTCCTCTGTCCCCATCCTACTATCCATATGGGGACAAATTCTCCATCTGTGCGTTCCCTTCATTCTTCACAGTTGATATTGTAATTTCAGTGATTACAAAAATTTGATAGGGGGTTTCACCTTTTCTCACCACGCTGAGAGCTAGGAGGATGTGCCTCTTACACATTTCACAGGTAAAATATGAGCACAGCGTTTGTGATCATTGTTTTCCCCTGCGATGCCATCTCTGCTTTAATATCTCATGGACAGTCAACTTCCCCTGGCAGAGCCAACATCCCTTTTCTCCATCCCATTCTTAAACCTGCCCTCTTCTAAAGCTGTCCCCAGTTGTTCCCATTTTAATAGGTGGAAACCCCATTTTTCCTCATTCCAAGATCAAATGCTCTGGAGTCATCTTTGATTTCTCTTTCCTCCCACTTTCTACAATTCTCTGTGACAAATCACATGGATTTTATTTTTAAAATATGCCCAGTGCCCTGGCTGGGTGGCTCAGTTGGTTGGAGTGCCATCCTGTTCACCAAAAGGTTGTGGGCTTGATCTTTGGTCAGGGCGCACTCAGGAGGCAACCCATGATGTTTTTCTCTCACATTGATGTTTCTCTCTCTCCCCCTCCCTCCCTTCCTTTCTCTTTCTCTAACATTGAACATACCCTTGGGTGAGGATTTAAAAACAATATAGCCAGTGACCTAGCAGTTCTCGCCCTCATCAATGCTGCCTTTTGGATTCTAGGCACCCAAATCTCATGCCTCGATTTATTATAATAGCATCCCAAGTAGTCTTTTTGTCTTTAACTCCTCTTGCCCAACCTGTATTTGACATAGTATCCAGAGAGATTTTTTTTCTAGATAGACCTGTATTACTCGTTTGCTCAAAACCCTTCAAAGCTTTATGCTCACTGTGGCTTACAAAGGCCTCCTTGATCGAGTCTCACCTCTTTCTGACCCCCGCTGCCCCCTTGCCCATTCTGTCCCACCAGCCTAGCCTTGTTGTTCCACAAACATGTCAAATAAGGGCTTGTCTTACTAGCAGGGGTGTCCAACCTGCGGCCCGTGGGCTGCATGCAGCCCAGGATGACTATGACTATGGCCCAACACAAAATCGTGAATTCACTTAAAATATTATGAGATTTTTTTGTGATTACATGTTGCAGTGTATTTCATGTGTGGCCCAAGACAGCTCTTCTTCCAGTGTGGTGCAGAGACGCCAAAAGTTTGGACGCCCCTGCCACAGCCTTTGCACTTGCTGTTCTTTCCGCCCAGAATGGATTCTCTCTTATGTGTCTGCATGTCTCTCAAAGACATCTGCATGCGTATCTCATAAATCCCTCCCGTATTTATGAGAGGCCATCCTTAACTACCCTACGTGAAATAACATCTCCTCTCTCCCCATCCAGCGTTCCCTAGCCTCCTTACTCTATTTTTCTCCAAAGCAGCTATCACCCTCTGAATGCTTTATATTGTCTCATTTTTTCCCCTTTCTTCCTTCAACAGGAATATATAAACTCCACGAAGGTGGGGACTGAGTTTGTCCACTGCTATATTCCCAGAGCCCTGTCCCGTAAAATATTTGTGCTTACAAATACCCTCTGGATGAATGAATGAGTTACTGAATTCAGAGCTGTTCAAAGGGAAAAAGGGCTGCCTGGTAGACAGTAGACCCCATCAGTGCAGGCTTTCCAAGATGGGCAGATTGTTATGAAGTGGATGTCGGGATTACAGGAGTTGGACTAAACTAGATATCTTTTAAGGAAAAAATAAGAGTGTAAGGGCCAGAGCATGTGTCAGAGAGAACTAGTTTGATTCTTTTCTCTGAGACATACTGGTCCTGGGACACTGGATATTTGACTTAACTTTCCCTAACCTCAGTTTTTGTATCTGTTAGGAGTGATTTTATACCTTCTCTTTCAGAGGGTGTATATGAAAATGAAATAAAATAAAATAATTCATGTAAAGCATTTAGCCTGGTTCTTGACACTTAAGAAATATTTTGCAAATATAACTATGAGGATAATACTGTCCCTTCCAGCCTCAGGTTTCTGAAAATCTGTGAAGGGGTATTCCCAAGGCCACACAGGGGTCAGCATCCCCTTTGACTACAAGTAAGATCCTGCTTTTCCCACCAAGCTCTGCTGCCCATTCTTTCCCTTCAGGCTTCCTTCTTTAGTTCTGGTAAGAGGCCTTACTCTTGTGACCCTCCCATGGTCTCTTGGATTGCTTTCTGTTCTGAAGTTTTTTCTCAAGCCTAGATCACCTACATTATGACATTTGCTGCTGATATTTATTTTGCTTAATGGAAATTTTCAAACCAAAAACCACCTTACCACAAATTGCTTACACTGACTCAGATTTGAGTGGGAAGAATCAAATATCAACCCCTTCAGTCCCATAGCTGATATGTCTCCTGCATAAACTGGATACTCATTAAGCATCTGTTGATGATGATTTTGTAGCCTGCTCTTCAAGCAAGGACAAAGTGTAATTGTAACTATAATAAAGATTATTATTGTAATCCCAGTAAGTTTATTTTCATAATCAAAATAGTTTGGGGCTGTACTGTTATGGTTTCGAAGCCATTGGACCAACTGAAATAAACGGATTATGGTAACTGTAGATGAGGGGGAGCTGTTTGCAGAAAGGTGGTGGGATGCCAAGCGTCCACACTGTCCATGGTATTACCTAGTCAGGGTGATGAATCTGAAATAAAGTGGGAAAACATTTATAATACATTGTTACCAAAAAAGTAGGTTACTAAATGACATTTTCAGAATGATCACAGCCATATGAAATTCATGCATAGAAAAAAGTGGGAAATATGCTGAAATGTAATAATTATTTAAGATAGTGGGAGTATGGGTGAATATTCTGCAATGCCAATATTTGACAATGAATATTTGTTACACTTAGAATTTAAAAATTAAAATATCTTTCCTTTAAACAAAATCCTAGCAATACATGGCTTTCCTCTCATGTTGATAAGTCATTTCTCTGAACCTGTGTTTCTGCAAACTAAAAAGAGAAATCACAATATCTCTTCTACATATTGTGATGCTTGCTCAGGATGGTGTTTCTGAAGCTACTTTCCAAACTGTAAGGAAATACACGAATTGCTGGTGTTTCAGTTATCATCATTGCTGTAGGGAGGGATGTTGTATTGTCGCAGGTGCTCACGGGATCAATGCCCTTGGCTGCCTCTTCCTCAGCACATCTTCCGACTCTGACTTTCTGGCACAAGCACTCAGTCAGGTCTCATGGCCTCTTGGGCATTTCCTTTTGGCTTGTCAACTTTTCCTCCACTTTGTGGCAACATTACTCTCCTTTAAATTCCATTGTGTTTGCAATCCCTAGAATGTTTTCATGTTATGTTTTCTTTCTCCCAACTGGCTTCTGACTCAGTGACTCAACTGAAACGTTTGGAACTGAGATTCAAACCCAGCTCTGATCAGATACCCAACCTGTGTTCTCAGAAGGTATATTGTGCCTCTCAGGTTGCTGTGGCTGTCTGCGAGATTTGGGGGGAGAACCAAGTGAATGATGTGAAGCCGACCTCCGCATGCCCAGTGCTGTGCGGAAGGATGGATATGGGAGATGTTTCACATTTTCTGAGGATGTGAATGTGGGTGAGGCACAAGTTTTCGATGTTATTAACTATTCTCATTCTTCTCTCTGCAGTAAGAGTTCACTTCTTTCCACCCAGTTCAAGGAAGCGGTAGACCCTTTGGAAGATCTCTTTCGATTTTCCTTTCTGGGCCATATCTTTTGCATTTCTTAATGAGGATACCGAGATCCATATATATTCCTGAAAACTAAAAGTAAATTCCTCTCAAAGAATCTGAGGTGAAGCAATTTTCTAATTGTCGATGAGAAAGCGATTATATAAATACCGGGTGGCTATTTCATGGGTGGCTGATGAAGAATGGAGTTGGCATCTGCTTTCCAAATGTCATGGCCACATGATTTGATTGTATTTATAATGCTCTTTCTAAATGCCAAAGGAGTGAACTCAATGGGTCAACATGGATAACTGCTTTCCCAGGGGCATGGTCATTATTAAGCTAGACAATAACACCCAGCAAAGGAAACTGCACCTCATACTATGATGGGAACAGGTTACAGTGGGTGGAATATGGGAGACATACCCAAATTTCTCCAAATTTCTAACATGTTATATTCAAGGCATGCTTTATCAGAACTGTCCAAACCTGTCTAATTGCTGATGTTTAAAAATAACATAATCACTTCAACTCAGTTGAAATACTTTCATTTTTGTAATTGCTGAGAGCAAATTGTTGGTCAGAGATGATAGGCAGATACATGTTGCAGTCCAACAGAGAACCAGTTATGTGTTATAGGGGACTGTCTAATAGAAGAAGCGTTCATTTTTTTGCTCATTGCCTTCCTAAGAGTCTGAGAAATGGGAAAAGAAAGACATGGAGTGTCTCAAGCACCAATTAGAATCTTCCTATTTTTTAAAAGATTTTATTTATTTTTAGAGAAAGGGGAAAGGACGGAGAAAGAGAGGGAGAGAAACATCAATGTGTGGTTACCTCTCACGTGCAACTGGGGGCCTAGCCTATAACCCAGGCATGTGCCTTGACTCAGAATTGAACCAGCGACCCTTTGGTTCACAGGCTGGCACTCAACCCACTGAGCCATACCAGTCAGGACCTATAGATTGAATTTTTGTGTCTATCACATAGACATGGTAATTTAATATATGCTACTATTTTAATTAATACTTTTTAAGTTACTAATAATGATGGAAAGGAGAAGTTACCATTTAATAGGTACCGACTATTTGTCAGACATTGTTGTTCATATATTTGTAATTTTATTTAGGTGACTCACAAGTCCAGCTAAGAAACAGCTAGGTAGCCTTGATTTAAAAAAGATCTAGAGAAGAGGACAGACAGCTTCCTCTTCTTCTTTGAGATATTTATATATTATGTATTTACATGGATATAATTTAATAAATTTTAAATTTTATTCTTCCAAATTTTAGCCTATGCTATTTCATGCAAAGTTTCCTGTAGCTGAAATACTCTTTCTGGCTATGGGTAAATTTTTGAGCTCTAAATTGAGAGATTTAAAACCATTATCTTAGGATTCATACCATCCTCAAGTCTACCAAGTTAAAATAGGAAGTGTAGGAATGTTGTGACTCGTACTGAGGTCCAAGCATCTGAAGTCCAAGGGCTTACTTAGAAAGAACTTTGCTCAATATACAACTGTTGTTAACCAATCTGTGGTTTTCTGGAGGACATTATGAACAACTAAAATTGAGGATATTCAGAAGCCCTAATGTGAACTGGTAATTTATCCTGCACTAAAGTTCCTTTAAGACATGAGAACCAGGACTTCCAGCAAAAATGGAGGCATAGGTAGATACACTTTGCGTCTTCGCATAACCAAAAGAAAAAAACAAATTTAAAAACAAAAAATAACCAGAACTGCCAGAAAATATAACTGTAGGGAAGTCTGACAGCTAAGGAGTTAAAGAAGAAACATTCATTCAGACTAGTAGGAGGGGTAGAGACGGGCAGCCTGGGTGGAGAGGACATGTGGCAAGGCGGCAGCTGGTGGAATGGGTTAGCCCACATTTGCATGCAGATAAACCAGGAGGAACAACTGGGGAGTGAGATAGACCGTGCAATTCAGGATTCCAACATGGGGGAAAAAGTCTCAAAACCTCTGACTATAAAAACCTGTGGGGTTTGTGGTAGTGGGAGAAACTCCTAGCCTCACAGGAGAGTGCCTTGGAGAGTCCCACAGGGTCCTAGAACATAGGCAAGCTATTCACTCAGGAACCAGCATCAGAAGGGCCCAGTTTGCTTGTGGGTCGTGGGGGAAGTGACTGGGAGCCGAGCAAGTGGCATTGTTGCTTCTCTGACCCCTCCCCAACAACACAGAAACCTGGGTTGCCCACCCTGGAGGGTACCTAAGGCTCCACCTGTTACAACCTAACAGCTCTGCTGAGACAAAAAAATATGGCCAAATGAAAGAACAGATCAAAGCTCCAAAATAGAACTAAGCGATGAAGAGATAGCCAACCTATCTGATACAGAGTTCAAAACACTGGTAATCAGGATGCTCAGAGAAATGGTTGAGTATGGTTGCAAAATAGATGAAAAAGTGAAGGCTATGCAAAGTGAAATAAAGAAAAATATGCAGGGAACCAACAGTGAAGGGAAGGAAATGGGGACTCAAATCAATAATTTGGAGCAGAAGGAAGAAATAAACATTCAATCAGAACAGAAAGAAGAAACAAGAATTAAAAAAAATGAGGAGCGGCTTAGGCACCTCCAGGACAGCTTTAAATGTTCCAGCATCCGAATCATGGGTGTGTCAGAAGAAGAAGATGAAGAGGAAGAAATTGAAAACTTACTTGAAAACATAATGAAGGAGAACTTCCCCGATCTGGCAAAGGAAATAGATTTCTAGTAAGTCCAGGAAGCCCAGAGAGCCCCAAAGAAGATGGACCGAAGGAAGCACACACCAAGGCACATCATAATGACATTACCCAAGATTAAAAATAAGGAACCACTGGTTCTGAATATTAATTTTGTATCCTGCTAGTTTGCTGAGTTTATTTATTAGATCTAGTAGTTTTTTGGTTGAGTCTTTAGGATTTTCTATGTACAATATCATGTCATCTGTAAATAATGACAGTTTTACTTTCTCCTTTCAAATTTGGATGTTTTTATTTCTTATTCTTATCTGATTGCTCTGGTTAGCACTTCCAGTACTATGGTGAATAAGAGTGGTGAGAGTGGACATCACTCTCTTGTTCCTGATCTTAAGGGAAAGACTTGTTATTTTTGCCCACTTAGAATGATGTTGGTTACAGGTTTGTCACATATGGCCTTTATTATGTTCAGGTATGATCCCTTTATTCCCACTTTGCTGAGAGTTTTTATCATAACTAGATGTTGGTTTTATCAAATGTTTTTCTGCATCTATTGATATGATCATGTGCTTTTTATCTTTTATTTTGTTTTTATGATGTATTGCCTTTATTGATCTGCAAATGTTGTACCAACCTTGAATTCCAGGAATAAATCCCACTTGATCATGGCATATGACCTTTTTTAATATATTGCCACATCTGGCTTGCTAATAATTTGTTGAGGATTTTAGCATCTATGCTCATCAGGGATATTGGTCTATAATTTTTTCTTTGCAGTTTTTTAAATCTGGTTTTGGAATTAGGATAATGCTGGTCTCATATAAAGAACTTGGAGGTCTTCCCTCCTCTTGAATTTTTTTGGCACAGTTTGAGAAGGATAGGCATTAGTTCTTCTTTGAATGTTTGGTAAAATTTGTCTGTGAGGCCATCTGGTCCAAGATTTTTGTTTGATGGCATTTTTTTTAAATTATTGCTTCAATTTCAGTTGTAATTTGTCTATGTAGCTTTTCTGATTCTTCCTGATTCAGTTTTGGAAGATTGTGTATTTCTAGGAATGTATCCTTTTTGTCCAGGTTGCCCAATTTGTTGACATATAGTTGCTCATAGTATTTCCTTTCAATCTTTTGTATTTCTGTGGTGTCAGTTGTTACTTCTCTTTCATTTCTGATTTTATTTATTTGGGTCCTCTTTCTTTGTTTCTTAAAATTTTTTTAAAAATTACTTTATTATTGTTCAATTACAGTTGTCTGCATCTTCTCCCCTCTCTTCCAGAATCTCCAACTTTAGTTCCCCTAGGAGGAGCATGCTGCAGATTCAGGTTGGGTGCAGCCAGCTGTCCCCTCTGCAAGCTAAGCTGGGTGGAGCCACCAAGCTCAGCAGGTCAGGTCAAAAGAGTCTCCTATTGTGGGTGGCACTAGCTGAGCCTAGTCCCAGACAATAACCTCTGAGGGACACACATTCTGAATGTCACAGCTCAGAGGAGTACTCTCTGCCCCCAGCAGAACTGAGCTCAGCAGGGTGGGTTATCTGGGACTTGGAAGGGCAGATCCAAAGTCTCCCATTGGGAGTGGTGCCCACAAGACTGTAGGATGGGGGTGGGCACTTCTTCCCCTTCCTAAGGTAGCAAGGGTTAAACTTGCAGGGAAGATATAAATGGTCCCCCTCCCTGTGATGTAGCCACACAACCTGGTACCTGCTTGTTTCCTGTCTGATTCCCAAACAAAAGCCTTTCCAGGAGACACACTCTGAAAGTCCAGCTCTGTGCAGCATTCTGATCCCTTTGTACCACTGAACTCAGGGAGGTGGGGATGGCCAAATGATTTAATTATTGTGTGTTTAGGGGGGCAATGGCTGTGTGCTCAAGATGGGGAAGACCAGTCCCCTTTCCAAAGCCACACAGTTCTGTCACTGTCTGTATCTCCACCAAGAGACTCCCCAAACAAAGAGTAGCCTAAAGGTCACTGCTGGGCGCAGCTGGCAGACCCCTCCACAGGACCTGAGCACAACAGAGTGACAGCACCAGCAGTTGGGAGACCAGAAAGTGCACTCCCTAGGCTGGTGCTATAACAGTAGGAGTGCTTAACCCTGGAAGATGGGATCTGGCTCTCTGCCAGACTCCCTTCTCTCCCAGACAGACTGAATCCTCACTGATTTTCACCACGAGGTGCCATGTGGACTCCTTTTCCCATCTCTGTTGCTCTGGGTTGAGGATCCCTGGGTAGGGTTGAGACCCCATGCTCCTGGGGGGAGAGAGTGTTGCAGCTGAGATATCTCTTCAGCTTCTCAGCCATTGCACATGATTGGAGGGGCCAGCCCTTTCTGTATAGCTGCTCTTCTTACCAGTCTCTTTGTGGCTTCTTCTATAAACCTTGGTTCTAATACTTTAGTTCAGCTAAACTTAATTTGGTTATTCAGGTTGATTGCTCTACAATTTTTCTGTAAATCTGGTTTGGCATCGTGAGCAGGTGAGTGCAGCTTCTACCTACTCGGCAGCCATCTTGGAATCTGTCTCCCAATTAATTTCTTACCTTCAAATGAATGACATTCTGCATCTATAGCTTTGATCTAATTTAAAATTCAATACCTTCCCCAAATGGTTTTGATCAGTTTCCAAGTGCTTGTGCAGTTCGGGCACTTTTACGGGAGTCATGTCTCTGAAAGACCTCAGGAGCCCTTTGAACACCCCCGTCTTACAGCTAAAGAGGTGTAAGTTGTTTTAGAGTTTGCAGTGCTATAACAAACTTATGAATAACAGAAATTTATTTTTTACAATTCTGGAGGCTGGAAGTCCAGGATCAAGGCACCGTGATTCAGTGTCTGGTGAAAGCCCACCTCCTGGTTTGTAGATGGCTGTTCCTCAATGTCTTTATATGGTGGAAGGGGCAAGAGAGCTCTCTGGAGTCTCATTTTTAAGGGCAGTAATCCCATTGATGAGGGCCCCATCCTCATAACCTAAGCACCTCTTAAAAGTCAAAAGTCCAAATACCATCACACTTGGCATGAAGATTTAATATATGAATTGAGGAACACAAACATTCAGTCTATAGCAGAACCTTGAGGAATCATGTAATAGACCTAAGATACACACTTTTACTATCTTTAGACCTGAGACTTTGAACTTGAACTCAAATCCAGTGCTTTTGCCAAAGCTCTTCACATCTAAAGGTAGAGAAGCCCTGGAAGTGAACAAATCTTGTGTAGATTTAATAAAATAATTCACTTAGAAATAGCTTCCATTTTCTTTTGGGCAAGTTACATAAGCCACCAAGAAAAAAATAATTAGTGCTGAAGTGGAACAACCAACCTATTTGTTGTGGAAACGAATACCCAATGTTTTAATACTGTCTCTACACTGACTGGCAACAGAAGGCAGTGTGCCCAAGATGACTTTCCTTTCCCATTGGCTATTAGAGTAACTGAGAAAAGTCTTTACCACATTTTTGTACAGTGCAAGCTGCTGTGGTAGAAGAAATCATCACTTATTTTGTGTTTGTGTGTTTTATTCTTCTCATGATTCAAACAGTGCCATTGCACACGAAGAGAACTGTAGGCATATTCAGTGAAAGATTTGTGGCATAGCACTATTTTTTTTCTCTCCATCTGGAGGGAAAGAATGAAACATGACAGACCTTCTTTGTAAATTGAAAGGGCCCCAACGGGTGGGTTTGAGGGGCAGTGTAGTATGAGGGTGAAGAATATGCTTTAGAGCTGGAAAGCCTGGATTAAATCCTACCTCTATCATCTGCCAGCCATGTGACCCAGGAAAAAGTGTTTTTTTAAAAAATGTTCTGTACTTCAATTTCCTTATGTTTGAAAACTGAGAACTAATTAGCTTTGGTACCTCTTACAATATTTGAAATGAGATAACATTTCTAAGGCAATCTACTGGAAATGTAGATTGTTTTTTCAAAGGCTTAATTTCATTGTAGCCAGGGGCTGACTGTAGTCAGAGAAGTTTCCTAAACACTTGGCAGTTTTTGCTTAGTGTCACTGAACATATTTGGAAACATGAATTTCAAATCGTTTCCTCTTAAAACAGTAGTATAGCAATCGGCATTGACAACAGAATTAGTGAATTCCAGAAGAAAAAAATCACTACATCCCTAGGCCCTAGGCTACAGAAAATATTTGAGTTAATGAATCAACCAAGCAAACTGATACATTAATAAATGTCTGCATGGCTTATCAAAAGTATGTTGTTCTATTATATTTCAAGAGGGAAAGACAGTGGTCTGTCTTTTGTAATATGTGGAAGTATTATTAGATTCTTTCCTTCTTGTACAAAAAATAATATGATTGAAAACAGAGTTAGGAGCTGAAGGGTCAAGTCTCTAGTGTGGCCTTGTTGGTGGGGGGGGAGGGGTGCTGATTGATCCTGTCATTCTTAAATAGTATACGCTACACAAGGGGTTTCTAAACGCTGAAGACTCAGGGGCCAGCCCTGGTAGATGAGATGATTTTGGTAGTAGACAGAAGAGTATTTTTATAGTAATGGCAATATATTAATAGGTATTTAAGAATCAACCAGCTTACCATATAGATCCAGCCTCTATTCCCATGTCAGATAATAGCTCCCGGACTTTGGGGAAACGCAGCTGCTGCCTCATTGGCATTAATCTTAGTGGGACTGTCAATCAAAATGCTCCTTCCCTTGCTGGCCCAGGTGTCAGGCAAATGGCTGCTCTGTTTTTGAACATCCCCTGAATTGATCGGGGCGTTGAGTTCAGTGAGCCCTGTACCTGCGGGCTGATTCCTGCTCCCTGAGTTCCGGGGGCTTTCCTAGCTGGTCTTCCCCAACACCTGTCTCCTTAAGCCATCCTTCCATCCTGAGATTTATTCTGTATCCTTCCAATATTCTCTTTTTTACTTTATAATTCTACATAACTAGAGTAAGTTTTTGCTGATGATACTTAAAAATCCTGTTTCATTTTGGCTGTCATGGATATTATTGCTTTGTTCAAATTAATATTTTAACATAAAACATGAGTTATTTTAAAGAAAGAATACAAACAGATAATTGTACAAGTCATATGCAGATATAACAAAAATTTTGAAGGTGGGCAAGTTAAAGGATGGGGAAAATTATTACAAATACTGACATTAGCAATGAGCTTCCTGAGTACCTTTAGAAATTAAAAGATGATCCTGTTGATAAGAAAAAAATATGGACATGGAACAAATAATGAATGAATTAATAAATTATTAATGATTTTCAAGGTCGAGAACAGATACACTTTGTGAAGGGATTTGTATTATTTCCTTGGTCAAGATAAGGCTTTTAAAATATTTATTAAAAAACCACTTAGAGTGCATTTCATTTGCTAATTTGAGGCATGACCCTGGACGATTGCAGAGAACTTGTCTTGTGAAGAAGTTCTTCCATAAGAGAAAACAGGCACACTAAGAACTCCACCTCTCACATCAGAATTTTTATATGTATAAAACTAAACAGATTTTTCTGTAATTTGGCTTTGGATTTACTAAAAATCAGCTTTTAGGAGTAACTACAGTGAAACAGGGATAAATTGACTTCTTTCTCAGCATGAAGTGAAAACCACGTGCTGCTGGGCCTGCTGGGCCCCACACGCAATGGACAGTTGAGGTGGCTGCTCTCTCTGGAATGTCACAGGCACACACTTTGGTGAGATTCCTCACTAAAGGACCAGGAGTTTTCAAACAAGTACTAAAATTTCACCTGTTATTAAAAACAAACAAACAAACAAGAAAACTTCAGGGATTTAAAGGTGGAAGAAGTGTTCTGCCTTGTTGTCTGAATTTAAAAATGGACTTTTATGACCATAGAGCTATGTCCTAGAAAATGTCAAATACTCTGCTTGTATGGAAAATTGTGTGGTGCATTCTAAATTTTAAAATTTCCTTACAACCCATTTGTGCTTAAAAACAAAACAGTGAGTTAATAAGCAGAAAAAAACCAAAAAAACCCCCAAAAAACAAAAAGAAAAAAACCAGAAAAATACTTCAAATGCTTATATCAGAGAATTTGGTTTTCTTTTGACGTTACTTACCCCAATCAATTACACACTTAAAGTATAAATCTCCACTGACTATATGAAGAATCAGTGCTGCAGGCGTGTGTGTGTGTAAACCAGAGCCAGGTGCCTGAGACTGGGTATTTCCTGTTAGGACTGATGGTGATTTCAGTCCTGCTTCGTCTGGACACAATGTTATAAATGCCACAAGGTCCCTTGTGTCCCAACTCCAAGGAGCAAGTTATTATGCCTTTCCATGTCCCTCTCACTTGAGGTTCTCTGAGTTCTGGTTTGAGATGGAAACACCTGTAGATTCAAGATTTTTTATCCCACCAACTTTACCTTTTATCGGATGCTTGTATTTTTCTTTCAAAAACTATAATTTTGAAATTTTGGGATGAACGGTAGGCTAAGTAAAGATTTTGACACCTGAAAATGTTTTCAGCAATTATGTTTTCCCAGAATTCACTCTCAGGGAAATACCGATAAGAAATGCAGATTGCTTATAATCTCCCAAATAACCTACTCTTAGAAAAGAAATGGTCAGGGAGTGGAGACTTCCCTCTGAAATGACCTTAACACCAAGCCATTGACTATGTTTCCAATATGACCTTTATTGAGCAAGTACTGCTGTAACATTTAATATCAATCAACGAAATGTTGCAAACTGTGCATGTCAACGAGGTTCTCCCATGAAAGAAAGTCCATTTTAAATGCACCAGTGAGGTAAACATAATTATTCATATATAGCTTTCTTAAGGCTAAGAGAGTTCTGTGTTTCATTTATTTTTGGCTCAGTTGGTTCTTTGCATAATACATCTCAAGACATCTTCTCTCCAAGTGCCCCCCTTCCAGCAGTTTAGGAAATTGGCCAATTCCCCAGGTACATACAATATCATGCATTTGAACCCCCCAAAGACTGAGGAGGGAGCATCCTGAGCTTGCATGCAGTTCCCTCATATTGCACAAAGTAAAATACAATGTCTGGAGCCCCCATGGGAGAACCTGTTCTATTTTGAAGCTGTCAAATACATGCATTTTGGAATTGTCATATGGCTTAACCTTTTGCAATGGACTCAAATTATTAGTCGCTCTGGGAGACTTCCTTCACTATGGCGTGTGAAGTGACTTTCTCTACCTTTTTAGTAGACACTAGTTTCTCCTCAAAGGTCTCCTCATGCTCTTCGACCTTCTGAGTGACGGTGACAGATTTAGTGATGTATTTGGTAGCACCATCTTCCCCGTCAGTGGTGATTTTTTCTATCTTTTTGGTCACCACCACTTTTCCCTCACTTTTGTCACCCCCCTTCTTTTCATCTGCTGGACTCAGGTCCAGCCCATTGGTGACAACGCCTTTCTCCTCTTCTCCCCCACTGCCTTTCTCCTTCGTCTCCTGCTCTTCCTCCTCCTTGCCTTCCACCTCCCCATTGATGGCTATGTCTTCCTTCGTGGATTCCTTTGAACCGCGATCACTGCCTTCCTCCTCACTCCCTCCCTCCTCTTCTGCTTTCTCCTTTTCCCGCTGCTCAGGCTTCCCCTCCTCTTTGGCACCTTTCTCCACGCTCACCTTTATGGATTTGGTGATGGTCACCACCTCCTGCATTACTTCCTCCTTCACTGGGGATGCTGCTTTCTTCTTTTCTAGCTCCTCTTTTGGCTTCTCCTCCTTCTTCTCTACCTTCTCCTCCTTGGGAGCTTCCTTTGCTGCTTCTTTCTTCCCTTCCTCCACTTTCCCTTCTTCCTCTTTCTGCTCACCTTTCCCAGATCCAGCTGCTGCTTTGGGCTTCAGCTCCTCCACTGGCGATTTGGGCACGGGGGACTTGGCCTTGTCTGGCTTTTCCACCTTGGCTTCTGCTACCAGCTCTGCCTTGGTGACCACTTCTTCCCTCTTTTCCTCAGCTTTCTTCTCTTCCTTAGCTTCAACTTCCTCTCCTTCACCTTCCGCCTCTGTTTCCCCTTCTTCTTCCTGCTCACCTTCCTCTTTTCCACTAGAACCTTCCTTCTCAGATCCCCCTTCTTCAGCTTGGTCTGATTTGGCACCCTCATCTTCCTCCTCCTCCTCCTCCTCTTCCTCCTTGTCTCCTTCTTCCTCTCCCTTCAGTTTGGGTGCCGTAGCTTTCACTGGAGACTTTTTGGTCACTACCACTTCTTCAGTTTCTTGTTCCACTTTCTTTTCTTCTGCCTCTTCTTCCTTCTTTTCTTTCATGGAAACTGCCAATTCCTCTGCAATAGCTGTCAGGGCCTCTTCCATTTCTGACTTCTCATCTTCCACCTTGGTTTCCTCTATGATCTCCTCAACAAATTTGTGTTGCACCTTTAGCTTGGGAGCCTCCACCTTGGTTTTCTGAATCTTGCTGGATATTGTGATGGAGGGCTGCCGGTGTGTATACAGTGGTCCAGTGAGGCTTCCTGAAAATGTGCTAAATCTGGTCTCTTCACCTTCCAGGAGTTTTCTAAGGAAAGAATCAAAGACAAGACGTAATTAAAATCTTACTGGGCCTTCTGAGCTTCATGATGTAATGGGAAATGCAATAGATACCTTTGAATAAGTAGAATCACATAAATAAAGGATTCCATCAAGTCACACAATCCCTGCTATCATTTCAGTGGTATATTGTGTCATATTCAGTGACAGACACTCACCGCCACTAGCCAATCACTTGCTGCAGTAACTAACCACACCCAATGATCCACTAATCAGACCCAGCCACCAAGTCCCCACGCTGCATCAGTCCATTTGGTGCAACTTGAAAAGCTCCTTAGTGGCAAGAAAAACCTTAGTGATCTTCCTGAGCATCAGAACTTTCAGTATATATATACTAAATTTCTTTTAGCAAATACGATGCTCAAAAAATGTACAAAACTATTTAGCATCTATCAGAACTCAGGCTATATATCTAAACCTACGTCTACACCTATACAATAGCTAGGTGCTAATGTGGGTGTATCAAGTTACAAACTGATGTGCAAATTTAATCATAAAATGTTTTTGAAATAATTACTCAGCTTTCCTGAAAAGACAGGTAACTCTGTGAGTTCACCTTATTCTTATACTATTATAATGACCTTTATTGGTAGTAGAAAAACTGTTTAGTCAATGATTTTCTCCTGTGAAGTTAGTCAACAGCAAGATGACACCAGTTAGAAGACCTATAATCTCTTCTCTCTTTCTCTGGCTGTATAGCTATATCTATAGATGTAAATATATTCACATTAAGATTTATAACTATATATTTATATCTCTAGATCTAGATGTATGTGGATATATATCATTACATGACCTATATATCTAGACATATAATCTATATTATGCAATCAATATACAATAGAATATATCTAAATTATCTATATAGCTATAGAATAAATATATATTCTAATATATTGATCTATATCTATTCTCAGCCAGATGATGGCAATAGTAAGCTGTAACAGAGAAACGGAGAAATGGAACGTCTTGGTGTTTGTCCTTGACATTGTAACGTTGAAAAGCTGAAACCACTAGATGAAATATTAAATACTAAAGCTCCGTTTTTGCTTCAAACATTTGGAAAACACTTGTGACTAAAAAGAAAAGCTTAAGCATAGCATTGAAATTAATCTGTGCCCCCTCCCCCTACGTAATTCAAAACAATTTCAACTGATGCTTACTCTTTTAAAGCTGCATAAAAAGTGATAAAACGACATGTGCAATTCTTTAGAATAATTTCCTTTTAATTAAGCAGGGGAAACAGGTACTGATTTAAGACTTCTGAAACCTGCTTGCTTTACTGAAGTGATGAAGGTTCTCTCAAGTCAGCCTCCGCAGTGCGGTATTTCGGTCACGTCCGCAGTGAACACCGTACCTGTACGCAGCGATCTCAATATCCAGAGCCATCTTGACGTTGAGGAGATCCTGGTATTCTCGCAAATGACGAGCCATTTCCCACTTTGTGCCTCGAAGTTCATTTTCCAACTGCTGGATGGTGTCCTGAAAGAGACACGGAATGTCTCCATCCACTCACCCTTCCAAACCGCAACTTCTTTTCGTAAACCACTTGCTGCCCCTCCCCACCTCCGCTCTGCGACTCCTAGCTCTGCAAACCTCTCGGATATTGTTCCCAGACCCCCTTCTCCCGTTAAAAAAACTAAGAGGTTCTCAAAGAAACAAACAAATAGGATCGATTTAACATTTCCTGGGCACCTCACTCACTAAGCCCAGTGGATTTAGAATAAATCCAGAGAGGAAAAAAAAAAAGATGCATGAGGACACCCCACGTCTGACCTGGCCCTTCTCATCGGGGCTCTTTGGGCTGAAGCTAATTTTGAGAGTTCTGATTACCGCTGGAAAAGGAGAGACTACATGCGTTTCTTCAGAAACTATCTTGAAGTTGCTACTTATTCAACTACCCAAATGTATACCTCCTACTTTAAATATGCAAGCGTGCAAAAACTAGAACTCCCGAGGACAAAAAGCACGTTTTGAAAAAAAGTCAGGGCTTTTAGAAGCTGGCTATGGTGGGTGGGGGAAGAGTGTGGAAGTGACAGGCAGCGGCGAACACGCATTACGCCTCTAACCTGGGTGTACGTCGAGCTCGCGCGCACTGGCCAGCGGCCACCAGAGAGCGCGGCTGAGAGCGCGCTGGGGCGCGTGCCTTAGAGTCGGGGGCGCGCGGCGCTGGCGCTGGCGCAGGGCGGGCCGCGCAGCCGCCGTTCCTACCTGGTAGCTGCTGAGGTCTTGATTGTGGCGCTCCTCGATGTCGCTGAGCTGCCGCTCCAGGGACTCCTTGGTGCCGCGCACAGACTCGAGCTCGATGCTCTTGGACTGCAGCTGGCGCCGGTACTCGGCAATCTCTTCCTTGGCGGAGCGGATGGCCTCCTTGTTCTGCTCGGCTGCCTCCGTGAGCTTGGCGTAGCGGCACTTAAACCACTCTTCTGCCTGGTGCATGTTCTGGTCGGAGTGGCTCTCCAGCTGCGAGCGGATCTCCTTCAGCGCCGACGAGATGTCTGTCTTCAGGTAGTCTTTGCGCTCCACTGTGATGTGTGACGCTTGGATCTGGGCCAGCAGGTCGGCCACCTCTTCCTCGTGGTTGCTCCGCAGGAAGGCCACCTCATCCTGCAGCGACTGCACCTTCTTGTCCAGCTCCACCTTCACCAGCGACGCCTCCTCGATGTCTTTGCGCAGCGCTCGGATGGCCGCCTCGGTGTCGTCGCGCAGCCGCGCCTCTTCCTCGAAGCGCTCCTTGAGCCGGTGGATGTCTTCCTCCAGGTGGTCCGAGTCCAGCTGTACCTGAGCCTTCTCGTGATTCACTATCTCGAGTGTGGCGCGCAGCTCACGGATCTCCTGGTCGTACGCGTCGCCCAGCTGGGCATGCGAGGCTTGCTTCTGCCGCAGCGCCTGGATCTCTGCCTCGATTTCCTTGTTCTGCTGCTCCAAGTAGTGTACCTTCTCGATGTAGCCCGCGAAGCGGTCGTTCAGCCCCTGCAGCTGCTCTTTCTCGTTGGAGCGGGACAGCTTGTAGTCGCCGCCCGCTGCGGAGACGCCGTTGAGTAGGGACGAGGATTGGCTGAAGTCAAGACTGCTCTCGGCGGAGCTGAGCATGGCCGAGCTGTAGGTGAGACGCGGGCCGAGCGCGCTGCGCTTGTAGGAGGAGGACACGGTGCTGGGCGAGCCGCGGGACCACGACTGTGAGCGGAAGCCGCTGGACGGGGAGCCGCTAACGCGGCTGAAGCTGGAGCGGGTCTCGGTCATCCGCCGGTAGGCGGACGGGTTGCCCAGCGAGTCCAATGTGTAGCTCATCTTGGAGGCCTCGGGGTGCGTGGCTGTCACAGCGTTCTGCTGGTCTCGCCGCTGCCCATTTATAGCCGCGGCTGCGGGTCCCGGGCTAGGGCCCCGCCCCGTGGAGGCGGCGGCCGAGGAGGCGGGGACTGCGGGCTCCGGACCGGGGATGTGGGGGGCGGGGGGAAGGGTGTAAAGACAGCCCGGCAGTGATTCAGCGCCTGCTCCACGTGGGCCCACGCCGCATTAGACCCCGGCCTTGGCTGCCTGGTCCCCTGCCCCTCCCCCAGTTCTCCCTCAGTGCTAGACCACTTGTTCCCCCGCCAGCCCCTCTCTCCGTTTCTCTTCACCTTCGGATTGCGGTTTGCACCCTCGGTGCCGGTATTCACACAACGCCCTTTCTTTGTCTTTTCACTCGCTCGCCGTTCGGGCAGCTTTTCTCCTCACCCCCTGGCCACCTTGCTTTTTTTCTTCGCCCTCTGCACTCTTATCCCCACGACTTTCTCTTCTGTTGTCTTCTCTCCATTACTTTTTCTCTGCCCATTTTCTACGCTTAGTCACTTCTCCCTCTTTGTGGCATGTCTTCGCCCTCCCACTTTAAACCCTCTTTAGTCCCACTCTTGGTGCCTTTCTCGGAGCCCCTGCCTCCTGACCTTTCTGGCCATCGTTCCTTCTGCCCGTCTCCTTTCTCCCCTCCTCCACCCTCCCTCCTCCCCCATCTTCATCTCCTCTTGCCTCCCTCCCCTTCCCCCACTCTTCCTCTTAAAGCAGACCAAGATGAGCGAGTTGGGACTAGAAGAAAAAAACAAAAAGACTCCGAGGAACAATCGGCTTGAAGTCTTCGGGAAGGGGACAAAGAGAATGGATAGGCCCGGGTAGTTATTTGTATTAAAAGCTATGTTCTGCTTGGCGTTTGGGGGACGTCCGCAGCTTCCACGGGGGCGGAAGGTAAGGCGCTGAAGATCGCGGTGGCGCCGTCAGCACCAAGGACAGCGCCCAGGCCGGCGAGCGTAGGGACTCTGCCTCCTTGGGGGCTCGCTCCCCGAATTGCCTGTCACGTTGGCTGTGTGAGGGTTTCCTGCCTCCACTTTTCCCTGACCAAATTAAAACCTGTTTGTAGTGACTCTGTTTGCAGGAGCCAATCTGGAAACCCACGCTAAGATTTCTCTGCAATGCAGGGTTGGCACCATGAACAGATTGCAGATTTTGAAAACCACTAAACGTTCATTAAAGTCAAGTAACAGAAATAATACATTTGTAGCCAGTTTAAGTTTTCTAACATATGATGGATGCACGAAATCAAGAGATGCACAGCCTGAAATTTGAAGGTCAAATGTTCCTTGGGAGGGGAACTTGAAATCTGCTGAGACGAAAAGTGCAGCGGAATATAATTTGTAAGTTTGAGCACAAACAATAGCCTATCATCTTTCTCTTCAGCACTCTGTGGGTAATGGCGGTGACTGGAAAGCATCTGAATTAATTTAAAATTAATTTAAAAGTTGCCAATCAGATTCACCACAACCTTGAATAAAACCAGATATTTTTCTCCATTTAAAATGCAATGCATTTCCACATTTAGATTTAAATTTGGAATAGATTTGCCACATTTTTAAGCATGTTTATTTAAACAAAGAGTCTACTCTGACTTCCTGCTGCCTGATGCACTGCTGTTAAAATGTCTTTTGGGGAAATTTAGAGTGGAAAAGTTTAGAATACCGCAAGACAAAGTGAGGAACAGTGTGCGGGACTAATGGCCATGCTTGCTGGGGCCACACGCACAAGTGACGGCATGTGAAACCCCTGCTTGTGAAAAGTAGAGACCTGGCCTTAACGTTTTCTTTCATGCGTGTTTTCTCTAGTTCTGGTTTTGTTAAATGGTGAGAGCATGTCAATCAGTAATCAGAGAAGGTCTGGGTTTCTGGAGGTTTTTATTTTTAAGTTTTATTTTTATAAGATCTCTTGGGCTCCTTGAATTTTAAAGTAGCAGGGGTTGATTTAGGGAGTTACTTTGGGTCCATGAATGTCAAACTGCAGTATTGCAGGTTGTGTGTGGGAAGGCTGTTCTAATTTGCTGAGTGACGAGTTGGTTCTCTTCCAGGCCCAGAGAGCCCAGTGTCTTTAGCTGTTGGGAGAGACAGATAGCAGAGGGAAGGGCTGACCTGTGAATATTGTAAAAACAGGATTTTCTGGTTTCAGATGAACAAATAAAAGAAAAGAGAAAGAAAATGCCCTGCCCTTTTGTGAAATACTCCCAACCTCCAGGTTGGACTATGAGAAACGTGTCACCAGATAAGGCTGAATGCTACAGCTGAGGTAATTATGCTGTAGTTCCTTATTAGTTTCTACTTTTATTTAAAAAATATAGAAGCCTGTGACAGTTTCATGTTGCGTACCCACTGGAAGCACTTCCGGTAATGAGAGAAAATGCTTAATGGGCGGACAGCGGCTGCTCCATTCTTCAGGTCTGCGAAACTGAGATGAGTCTGCAGAGAGGCATTTACAAGGAAACACATGTCTAACTTCAATTAGCCTGTTTTGCCTTGTATCTTAACTAGCTCAGAAATTGTTAGGCTTCCAACCAGTTACAGAAGGAGGAAAGTATTGCGTACAAACAAAATAACGGCCAATTACTCAAGCTCAATTCAGAGAGTGTCTAGGCTCTGTAACTTGAAATTGTAACTTCAGTGTCACATGCAGCATTGCTCAGTCTGACCACAGCAGTTAATACAAAGTCGTAACAGGCACCTCATTAAGGAAAGTAGTTCCCATAGTTTAAAAAATGATTGATCTAGTTTCACAGGTAGCAAAATATTTTATTTTGTATTAGACTTTTCACTTTAATCATTATTTTTGAAGGTGACTTGGAGGTTATGCTCATCAGTGAGTGTAGTATAAAAACTTTAAAAAAATCTGTAATATTTGTTTTCCCTCTTTGCCTCATATTTTTGAAGAACATTTATCACACTAATATTTTTCATAGAAAGAAATGTAAGGCTTTGCATATTTTTTACCCCAATGACAATAAGGCTATGGAATCCTCGGAAAGTATGAACAAGAAAGAAAAAAAGCATAAGGATTTAACTGAATTTTCAACATTGTTGAATTTGACTCTGATATTTTTATAATTTATTTTAAATAGGTAAATTGCGCATATGATTTAGTTGAAAATTTAAAATTTACACATTTTTATCATAAGTTATGGCGTGTTTTAAATCCCTTTAGAGGGAAATACAGAGCATACTGTATCTTACCTCAGCAGATAAAGTGCAGACGTTAATTGTGTAGTTAAGGGATAGCTAATGTGAGGGTTAGCTGACGACAGTGGGGAGAGATCCTTTGCACAAGGGGCTTATTCATATTTGTCGTATTCATGAGACATTTATTGGGTCAAATAATACGGTGAGAAAAATAAGGAGTTGGGCATTTTCTTCCTTCTTGCCATATTTCCTTACCTTTCAGAGAATACTTTTTCTGATACAGAACAATGCAAGGATGGGATGTGGGAACCGGGCAGCAAGCAAGAGGCTCTGGAAAGAACACATCACCGTCACGTTGGCAGTTTGGACTTAAGATTAGACGGTTTGTGCCTTCTCCCAGCCTGCTGTGATGTCTTACCCCTGAGCCCTTTGCCTGGGATCTGAGGTTAGAACTCAGGAGGAATGATTATTCATACACCATATTTTGCTAATTAGTGAAGGGGCTGCTGATGTAGGGAGCCAGGGACTTTGTCCCCAGGAAAGGGAACAAAAGGAAAATGAAAACTATCACACTTATTTCTACTTGACCCCGGGGATGTCAAACTTTAAGAGCAGCTCTGACTTTTGTTCTTTTTGGTTTCAGATGTTGAGAGCAAAATCAACACATCATCAGGATGGAAAGGCTGTTGTCAGGAAAATTGGGATGTATGTATCTTTATCATCTTTAATTAAACCATGACCATCTGAACCATGGTGCGCTTTTGCTAGCATTAAGCAGTAAAATGGTGTTTGTTTCCCTTGCCAGAATTTTTGTTCTTTTTGTTCATTGAATATTGCCTTATATTTTGCCAGTGACTGTTTTTATGAAAAGTTAATTGAAATATTTAAAAAATTTGAAAACACTTCATATCTTTATATTGTTCCAAATACAAGCTTAGTCAGTTTTGAAATTCTGTGTCTGGAAATTTCATGTTTTAAGGAGGAAAGATTTAGCTTTCTGCTTTAACATAGCTTGATTTTTTTTTTTTTTTTTTTTTTGCTGTGTAATGCCTTTACCCCACCACCTGGAATCCGTTTTGTCAAAGACAGAGGAGTAGGCCTTACACTTTTTTTTTAAAAAAAGTATATCAGGGAGCTTTCCTAAAAGTGATTCTAAAAATAAAATTCAGTAGGTGCATAATAAAACAGTATTATGTTGTATTAATTTTCAGCATGATTTTAACTGGACATGTTGGCTTTCCCTGTAAAGGGGAAGACCTGATGATGTGCACTTGAATTTCTAAAACTCTGCATTGCTTATAACTTTGCAGCAGTGCAGCCATAGAGTATTTATAGCACATTTTATCCCAAGTTCACCACAGTCTGACTTAGCAAGGGACATAATTATTTTATTAGAAACTCTTAATTAAAATGAGCTTTATAAAACTAGAGCAGATCAATGATCTATTATCTTTGGATGATATTTCTGAAGAAAGCTAAACCCAGGGACAGAAACAAAGTCAGGAAAAAGCCCTACCTAATAATTAAGTCTCATTGTGCCAGGACTGTGTTCTTCCTTCCTAATCCCAGCAGTTCTGAAAAGCCCATTCAGCACCCTCTGAAAATGGGCTCACTACCAGAACTACCTTTTTTACTTCGATGGCCACGAGCATCACAGAATTTAGAATATTTTCAGTCACCTATTTTTTCAAACTAACATTTACTTAGTGTGGAAATTTACAAAATGCAGAGAGACAATAAGTATTTTCTTCTAGCTTTTCCCCTGTAATTTAAATACAGACGGACTTTTCTATTTCTCTAACTCCACACCCTGCTTTGTAAAATAAGTATATAAGTATGCAGCTTGCTACCTTAGAGGAAGGAACGCAGTACTGCATGCGTGAGACCTGGGCTTTAGCCAACTGTTCGACTCTCATTTTCCTCTTTAAGAAAAGATTTCTTAGGGCCTTTTAGATCACGAATGGTAAAATAATAATAACAATAATATAATACTAATGATAATGGATTAAGAAAACTTAATTTGGTCTGTGTATTAATTTCTGTCTTTCTGTCTCAGCCTCTTTCATTCCTTATTTTATTGACAGTGGTGTCATTGTGGAGCTGATGGTGGTGAGGTGACAGCAGCAGCCACCTGTGAGCTGGCCTGGTCCTGCCTGAACACTGTATTCCTTTACATTTTATCATGCCCTTAATCCCAAAGCCATCCTCACCGCAGCCACTGCCACCAGATTTTACACGTGCATAGTGCTTTACAACAAAGAAGCAAAACAAACAACAAAACCCACCTGTTACCTCATCTGGCCTGGGGTAGACAGGGAAGAGCACAAATTACTCCCATCGTACAGGTGATGAAGTTAACTGAGAGATTGGTCCAAGGCCACCCACTGGGTAAGTGGTAGAGCCAGGACCAGAACCTGCATCTTCTGACACTAGTGCTAATGTTTTTACAAAAATTCCTTCATGAGGGCACCGAAGCCAGTCTTGATCAGCATGATAAAAAAAGTAGGCAGGCTTTAGTAATAAACAATAACTGGTCTTTATGTACCCATCACTATGCCAAGGTTTTACTGGATTATTTCATTTAATCATCACAGTCCTTTGAAACGACACTATCATTATCTCCATTTTGTAGGGAAAACATTGAGCATGTGGGCCTGCTGGGAACTGATGGGTAGAGTGTGAACCCAGCAGAGGGGACACCGAAAGGAGGCTGGCCTCACCCTAGTGCTTGCAGCCTTGACAGACATGCTGTCAAGCTCAGCAATTCCACTTAAAGCTAATTGTTTAACTGTTAGGTCATGTTCGAAAAGTCCAGGACACGCACTATGTATTCTTTTGCTGCTTTTTTCTAGTTATACAAAAACTAAAGATTTCAATATTTTTCTCAGAAATAACATTATTTCTTGGTTTGTGACTTTATTAAAGATATTTAAAAATGAAAACTTGGATTACTTGTCTTTGTTATTTTTTTATACCAAATTAATGTTCTATGTAATTTGAAGGATATCTAACTCATTTATGAAAATTTTTGATTTGTGGGTAATATCTATAATCATTTATCTATTATTTTATCTGGTATCTATTATTTATGTTTATAGGTAATTTTGGTTTAGTTTTTAGATTTTAATTTGTATTATACATTAATTTATCACCGTATCATTCATTCTCATATATCTATATATTTATATACATTTAAATTTAAAAGAAAATCTTTTAATCATTATATCTTCACAATTTGTGGTAGATGTCAAACTCTTCAAACTAAATCTATTTTGAGAGATCCAACAATAAACACTGAATCTTGGCAAATCTATTAAAACAGTGAAGTGGCAGTCATGAATAATTTTAAGTGAATTTCTTTGTCCTCTATTTTATATACTAAAATCCAGGTTATGTGACCATAGTGTGGTGTATATGTTACCTGGAGACCAGTCAACCTTAATCCATTTCTGTTGTTTATGGGACAAAGTGCTCTGACTCACCCTTCTTTTCATTTGCATAAATCTGCTTTGGCTTCCGTTATATAAGAAAGGGTCAAGGAAGAGAGCTGTTCCTCATTTTTCCCTGAACAAAGTTGACCTTGAAAAGAAATAGCATGTATCCTACATTAGTCATAATAACAATCAGCTTCAGGATTTGGATTACACAAAATTATTAGGAACTGAATGTCTAATGATGAAAAATCCTTCCTTAGCCACTGTGACTCATTTAGTAGAATTTGCTGTTTTCTCCTGCCTCCTGTCAGCCCACAGGGTCCTAATCCCCCATCACGTTCAGTACACTTTGGGCATGTCATGCCTCCTTGGAAACTCACAACAGTGGCATCTGTGTGCCTTCCTGAATAAAGGGTGTGTTCATGTCATGGTTACGTCATCAGGGTTTGTTGACAATCCCACACCCCATTGATGAGGGCATCCGCTTTGGGGTCCCCAGTCTCCTTTGCACTCCTAGGACCTGGTCTTAGGAAAACTTCACTTCTCCAAATCCTTCCCATTTCCCCTCAGGTTCAAACATAGGTGCTCCCACATACAGCACATGTAATAACTTCTCAGTACTTTGAACTCAAAGTTCTTGGTGACAGATACCAAGTCTTACACACATTTGTGTGTTCCCCAGCGTTTTATGGATCACAAGTGCCCAATCTGTATTTGTTGTGTGAAGGAGTAAATGAAGTCCAACCTTTTTCCCTAAAACTTTTTTTTTAAAGATTTTATTTATTTATTTTTAGAGAGAGGGGAAGGAGAAAGAGAGGGAGAGAAACAGCAATGTGTGGTTGCCTCTCACATGGCCCCCACCGGGGACCCGGCCCGCAATCCAGGCACGTGCCCCAACTGGGAATTGAACTGGGACCGCTTGGTTCCCAGCCTGCGCTCAATCCACTGAGCCACACCAGCCAGGCTTCCCTAAAACTTTTAACAAACACTAGTCACTTCAGTATCAGGCACTGTGTTGGACATTGGGAATTACATGAAAGGCAGAATCCTAGTTTGGTGCATCCAGGCAAATATAGACAGAGTTACCAAGGGGGCAGGGGACTATGCAGTTGCTATTTCTAGTTATGCTAGAGATAAACTAAACCAACTGGTGAGAAGAGTGGAAGAACATCAGGGAGAACTTTCTGCAAGAGGTGACATGTGAAATGAGTTTGAGGATAAGTAGGAAGTGCCCAGGTGAAAGGAGGAGGGGAAAACAATGGCATCAGGGCAAGAGCCACACGAACACAGTGTACTCAAAGAACAGCAAGTGGCTATAACAAGGTGGTGGGGTGGTGGTGGCAGGGTCACATCCTCTGCTGGAAAGGACAGGATGTAACAGGGATAGAGGGACGGGGTCACGTAGCACATGCTGGAGAGAAAGGACCATGTAGCCCAGGATGGAAAGAGGGTGTGGAGTCAAGTTTGACAAGATGAGGGACATGTAGCCCAGGCTGGAGGCAGAAGAGAGATCTGGAAGACTTTCTACGTCACAACAGAACTTTGACATTTGTTTTACAGCTGATCAGAGGCAGTGAAGCATTCAAGAAATAAGATTGGAGGAAGGTGTAAATTAAGAAGGATGGTAAGGAGAGGCAGGGGCTGCAATAAGGACAGGGTTTGGAAAAACAGGTAGATGGTGATATCATCCCCTGTACCCTTTTCCATGGCTGCTGTAACACATGGTCACACATGTGGTAGTTGAAAAGAACACGAATATATTATCTTACAGTTCTGGAAGCCGAAAGTCCAAAATCAGTCTCACTGGGCTCGGGCTCCCATTTGTTTTGAAAGCTCTAGTAGAGAATCTATTTCCTTACTTTTTCCAGCAACTAGAAGCTGTCTGCATTCCTGGGCTCCTGGCCCTTCCTTTATTGTCAAAGTCAGCAACGTAGCAGTGTTCCTTTTCTCTGACCTCTGCTCTGCCTCACATTTTCTTCTTCCACTCTGACTCTCCTGCTATTTTATAAGACCCGTGTGGTTACGTGGACGCCCCTCCCCCCCAGTAATCCAGGATAATCTCTCCATTTTAGGATCTGTTTTGGCCTGCTAGGGCTGCCATAACAAAGTACCTGAGACTGGGTGACTTAAACAACAGACATTTACTTTCTCCCAGTTCTGGAGCCTGGATGTCTGAGACCAGAATGTTTATAGGCTTAGTTTTTCCTGAGGCCTTTCTCCCAGGCTTGTTGGTGGCTGCCTTCTCCCTGTGTCCTGATGCAGTTGTCCGTGTGTGTGCCCTTGTCTAGGGTCTGGTGTGTCTCTTCCCTGCCTTCTCTCTCCTCTTCTTATAAGAATACCAGTCAGATTAAATTAAGGTCCATGTATCTTAATGACCCCATTTTAACTTAATTACAAATTTAAAGGCCCGTTCTCCAAATACAGTCTTATTCTGAGGTACTGGGGTTCAGGGGCCTTTATATTGGGGGTTTCTATAAAAAGACCCTTAGGTTAATTAAATCTTAAAAATCTCTCTTTTTTTTTTAAAGATTTTATTTATCCACTTTCAGAGAGAGGAGAAGGGAGAGAGAAAGAGGAATGTATGGTTGCCTCTCACATGGCCCTCACTGGGGACCTGGCCCACAACCCAGGCATGTGCCCCGACCGGGAATCGAACCGGGACCCTCCGGTTCCCAGCCCGCGCTCAATCCACCGAGCCACACCAGCCGGGCTTTTTTTTAAAGATTTTATTTATTTATTTTTAGAGAGAGGGGAAGGGAGGGAGAAAGAGGGAGAGAAACAGCAATGTATGGTTGCCTCTCACATGGCCCTCACTGGGGACCTGGCCTGCAACCCAGGCATGTGCCCTGACTGGGAATTGAACCGGGACCCTTTGGTTCCCAGCCTGCGCTCAATCCACTGAGCTACACCAGCCAGGGCTTAAAAATCTCTTCTGCTATGTAAGGTAACAGTCAGAGAGGTGTGGGGAATAGAATGTGGACGTATTTGGTGAGGGGTCATTATCCACTCTAACACGACACTCCATAGAACAAGGCATGGGAGAAAAACCAGGTTTAGTGGCCAGAGGAAGCTAGACCACATGGAACACACTGAATTTGGGGAGTCTGTGAGGCAACCGAGTGGGGAGTCTTCCAGGTGGTTGAATTGCCTGGTCTAACAGGGAAAGTCCTGCAGGACAAATGGCCCATCCCAGTTTCATTGTCCTCATTTGTAAAGCAGCAATAATGGTGGTACCTGCTTCCCAATGTGGCTGCGAGGATGAGGTGACATGTTGTGTGTAGAGTGCTGGTGCCCTTTACAGTGCTCGGTAAACAAGGGATATTGTGGCTGTCATTGAGATGATGACCTATTTCATCTCTACAGTGCTTGGCAGGGTGTTGGGAAAGCAGCTGCTCCCCATGAACCAGGACAGATTCCAGTGTCACCCACAGCCCTTCCATGAAGAGTTTTAGACTGGCTAGAGACAAGAATGCTCCCCTGGTAACAGAGAAGCAGATTGACGTGCTTTACCTCACCAGGTTTGGCAGTAAGAAAGAACTAAGATGACTATAAATCTACTCAGTCAGAATGTTGTTGGGTGTTTGATTTCATGCAAAGAGTTCTATGTCAACACAACGCACACATTTTTTTTCCAAGTGCTCCAGTACGTGGCTGTATTTAACAGGACACATGCTCCCTTCCCCTACCCCCCAACATTGTGGTGTGTCTTGTGTATGGACACAATAGAAAAAGGAAGTCACTTGGTTGGGATAACATGTGTAATGGATTTTACAGGGCAGACGACTCCCATTTTGTTTTCTTTTTTATTTCCATTCCTTCTGTTTGTACCAGTTTCAAGAACTACAATGCTGACATGATAAACAGAAAATGCACTTTTGTAAATGTACCTTCAGCCTTGAGTCCAGATCGAATCTTTGGTCTCAGGGCCACCCCAGTGATGTGCCTGGCAAAGCACAGGGCAGAAGTTCAATCGACTTTAGACATAAGACAGGAAGCCTCTGGATAGCATGAAGTAGAATAGTTTGGTACTTACCTCCAAAATCTTCTGGATCCCGGAGTCAAGCCCTACCTTCACCAATTCCCAACTGTGTGAATTTACACACATTTAGGCACAGCCACCAATTCCTTCCATTCATTCGTTTCTTCATCTCTGTGATGAAATTAATATGATGAAGATGATATTAGTACCCTCTCTCAGAGTGGTCTTAGCAATGCTCAGTAAGTGGCTTTAACAACTTAGCAAGTGTTTATTGAGCTCCTACTGTATGCTAGGTCCATTTCCATAAACATCTTATTAATACTTAATGTTCATGGCAGTCGATTGAGATGATGTTATACTTCTCTTTTTTAAAATAAGAGACTGAATAAACAAATGGGTCCTCATCAAAATAAAAGGCTTCTGCACGGCTAAAGAAAACAGTATTAAAACAAAAAGAGAACCAACCATATGGGAAAACGTATTTGCCAATGATACCTCAGACAAGGGTTTGATCTCAAAAATATATAAAGAACTCATACAACTCCACTCCAGGAAGACAAAAAACCCAGTTAAAAAATGGGCAAAAGACTTGAACAGACACTTCTCCAAGGAGGATATACAGAGGGTCCAGAGATATATGAAAAGATGGTCAGCATCACTAGCTATCAGAGAGATGCAAATTAAAACCACAGTGAGATACCACCTCACACCAGTCAGAATGGCCATCATAAACAAAGCAACAAACAAGTGTTGGAGAGGATACGGAGAAAAGGGAGCCCTAGTGCACTATTGGTGGGAATGCAGACTGGTGAAGCCACTGTGGAAAACAGTATGAAATTTTGTTGTGGATTTTGTCCTGCAAAATCCATGGGGGACCATAACCAATCACGTGAATCAATCTCACCCAGAGACACACTTGGAGAAAGGAGTCTGGTTGCCACGGGTCTTTCCCTCCATCTTGGAAAAGCCCCAGGCTTAGTTCAGTCGGGCTTTTTATTAGAAGTTTTAGGACACATTTACATTGGATTGAGTATTCATGAACTTATGCAGAATCAGGGTTTTACAGCGAAGTCATGTAGATATATGAGGAGGGGATAGCTGAGCGGTGAGTTTACTTAGTAAGGTAAACATTTGGGGTACAGAGCATTAGGTTGTAAATTCACATTCGGTGGCAGACAGGACCGGGGTAGTACATTAAACAGGAGACAAGTAAATTGAGGGTAAGCTAGCTAGGGCTGTTAACTCTTAGGACCATAAACATTGAGACAGAGAAGAATTTCATGGATTCATTAACTTAAGTCTCTTGGCTCCAGGAGGGAGAGACTCAGCAAGTCAGAGAATTTCTTAAGAAACATTTTTGCTAAATTCCCATTAGAGAATTCTTTTTTCCACAGACATGATTTTACTCTGGCCCACATGGGAGTGTTTCTTCAAGCAGAGCCGTGCTCTGTATGTGGAAATTCCAGGGGCTTACATTTTTTCATGTGGGTGAAAAGAATTCCTGTCACAAAATTTCCTCGGAAAACTAAAAATGGAACTGCCTTTTGACCCAGCAATTCCACTGCTGGGATTATACCCTAAGAGCGCTGAAACACCAATCCAAAAGAACCTATGCACCCCAATGTTCACAGCAGCACAATTTACAATAATTGCCAAGTGCTGGAAGCAACCTGAGTGTCCATCTACAAATGAGTGGATCAAGAAACTATGGTACATTTACCCAATGGAATTCTATGCAGTAGAAAGAAAGAAGGAGCTTTTACTCTTTGCAACAGCATGGATGGAACTGGAGAGCATTATGCTAAGTGAAATAAGCCAGGTGGTGAGGGACAAGTATCATATGATCTCACCTTTAACTGGAACATAATCAACAAAAGAAAAAAGCAAGCAAAATATAACCAGAGACATTGAAATTAAGAACAATCTAACAATAGCAAGAGGGGAGGGGGAGGGGATTGTGGGGAGAAGGGTTTTCAGGAACTACTATAGAGGACACATGGACAGAACCAAGAGAGAGGATGGAAGAAGGGGAGGGAGGTGGGTTTGGAAGGGATGGAAGGAGGGGAGGGGAGAGGATGCAGACAACTATAACTGAACAACAATAAAGTAATTAAAAAAAAAAGAGACAGAGACACAGAAAACTGAACTACCCGACTGAGTTCCTTTGGGTAGAGAGAAGGTGCCATCCCACGCCTAGTTCTACCACAATAAAGGGGTTGGATATAATCAATAACATTTTCTAATAATCATAAATCGTAATTTTCTTGCTAACATAACACTTGGATTCTTACTCATTTTGAGTGCTGAAAGTTTATGCCTTTCAAATTTTTTATTTATAGGCAGATCCTATCAATAGGTGAGAATTAGAGAAAACTTAAAAATACATTTGAACAAAAATACTATGGGGGTGAAAACAGTTATTTCTCACCGCATGCTTCCTATGAAAGGCTCTGGCAGACAGTGTGGGATTTGCTTGGCAAACTGCTAAGTCTCCAGAAAGGGATTAGAAAGTCGTCTTCTCCAAGGTTGTTTGTCTAAAATATTAATTGTCAGAACACTAAGATACCTCCTGTGCCTACCAGAGCTTTTCTTTTTTAAAATTTTTATAATCAGAAAAAAGTACTGTAATGTACAAATCTGGATGCAAATTGCCTCCTATTTAATTACATTGTGGGTGTAAGTTACCCCAATGCCGGACATCTCTGTCCCGTACTGCAGAACCGTGTTGCAGTCATGTCTCCCGGGTGCCTTGAGATTTTGCAGTGGCAACACATGTATAATAGCAATAATTATGAAAGCCACTTTCAACGTGCAACTTCATTTAAATTCCGGTTTCATGATTCTATATTTGAAATATAATATTCAACCCTGTCAAACTTCCACCAACACCCAAATCTAAGCAGTTCTGTTCACAACCTCAGGAATAAGAAGTGACAAAGTTGTGACATGCAAAGACGAAGGCTCTGAGAGTCAGTGACAGGGTAGTGTTGACAGGTCAGGTGACCTTGAACTTCCCTTGGCTTTAGTTTGCTCATCTGTCAGGTGGGGATAATTGAAAGAGACTACCTTTTCCAAGGATAAATGTGACGTTGCATAAGTTAGGTGAAAAAGCTAAGCTGATGTATCAAGAAACCCACTATGAGAGTGACTAAAAGAACGAAGAAACTGATTCCTCTTTTCTGTACAAATTCTGGAGGGTAGGCAGACTGTGCTACTACATATAGTCATTCTGGGGAGTCCTGGGTTCCTTGCACTTGTTTCTTTGCCACTTGCAAAGGCAATCTCTTCATTGGCATAGCCAGAGTTGGGTTTCACTCAAATCCATGTTCTAACTGCCAGGAAGAGAAAAAAGTGACAGGCTCTTATAAACTCAGTTCTGGAAGAGACCCATGTCAGTTCTGCTCACACACAGTGGCAGGGACAGTCACACAGCACAAGCAGCTGTCAGTGGTAAGGGCAGTCTGGCCAGGCAGCTGCAGGCCCAGTCATACCTGTGGCTACAGGAGGAGGAGGGCATAGATTTTGGTGGATCGATAACAGTCTCTGCTCAAGTTTAACTGTTCAGGAAAGTAAACTAATGTTATTTGAACTTCTTCCATGATCTAGTTGTGTACACACGTTGTTTCATTATCTCAATAGACCTACAAGGTAGATATGATTATCCCACCTAAGAAAAGAGCACTTCAAAGATGTCCTGCCATTTAGCCCAGTTCAAAGGGTTCATTCATTATGGTAGAGCTGGGATTGGAAATGCATCTATCTGATGTCAAAGCGAAGTGTTTTCCACGGCAGCAGGGTTCCAAAAGTGAGGTTTTCATGAGTTGGGTGGACCAGAGGGCAGCCTGCTTAGAATTTTCACATGGCAGCATTCTGTCCTTCCTCAGTGCTTCCTTCATAACTCTGCTCCCACCCAAATCCTGTCCGTTGGACCACCACTCAATTTCTACCTCATCGTGAAGACTTGGCTGCCTCTTCTTTCCTCTTCTGTGAGTTCCTCCTGCACTGTAGTTCATATTGCAGGATTCGGCAATTATCCTGACTCTTATTTTATATCCCACTTGTGAATAAACCTCGTTCCTCCAGTGGAACTTCTGGCTCCATAAAGACAAAGATCTCTCCTTAATCTGCTGCATCCTCCTCATTCCCTCCCCACCCTTTCCCAGTAAGTGCTTTTTAAATAGACACAAAGAAATAAACAAAATCCAAGAGAGTGTCAGCGTCATGGTTTCTTAGACTCAGAAAAACCAGGGTTCTGACCCTTCTCTTTTCCTTGCTTTTTGATGGGCAACTTGATTGGTTGGATTCACTTAAATTTAGATTTTGGCTTCTTAATGTTTTGATCACTCACTCAGGAACTCCTTCTGAAAGCAAAGAGTAGAGGTCAAGTAAAGTCAAAAACCAAGATGGCAAGAGCCAGGAATGTGGCCATTTCAGGAGTCTGGTTCGCATTGATGGTGACTTGTAGCGACGAAACTTCTGGCTTCTCTCCATAGTTGGGTTTATCGCCCAGGTATGTGAAGATAGATGGTGTGCAGCCACATCACCTCTGTAAAGTAAGCTGGGAACAGTGACAGGGGTGTTTATGCATCTCAGCAGTAATATATATAACCAATGGCCAACACTAGTTTGGCGATCAGGTGGTAAACTGGGAGGTTAGGGGAGAAAAAAATGAGATTTCCCTCCATTGATCTCTTTTAATCAATATGTAGGAAACAGCTGATTTGGACCATTTGGATCCCAAAGGGAAATTCCTACCTTGAGGTGCTCTCTCCAGCACATTCTGGGCCCCGTAGGCTTCGTCAGTTTCATCTATTGCCCCTTGATTTTTGCTTCTGCTGAGCTTCCCTTAAATCAAGCATCATGTGAACTTGAAAGGGATGTGTGCAGAGGGGAGAGGAGCCCTTCTGTGCCTGTTGAAGACACTTGTTGGGCATAGCTGCTGGGAGCTGAGACTTCCGTTTTCAGGAGAGGTTTAGGAGGAGAGGCCTTCAAACTGGTGCCTCATTATTTTTCCTGCAAGGCCTCCGCTGCACTCCTGGGTGGAAGGGACAGCTATGTGGGCCTTAATGTGGACCGCCTTGGAAAGCAAAGTGCAGCAGTCAGAATCTTGGCATGGATTCCTTCTTGGCTTCAAACTCAGTTATTTAAAAAAATGTGCGTGGGTTCTTATTAGGTAGGCAGTAAAAATAGCAAATGTATCACATGTCACTCTTTTAAATTAAGCATTTATATCATATTTTATATCTCCAAAGTGATCTGGAAGCACCCAGAGTCTTTCTCAGTGACAACGCCTTTGTAAGCCATATTTGTGAAAGTATTTAACTCTCCCTTGGGAGACGGAGGTAGGGACTGATTAAACAGGATTTTAAGGTGTTAGTGAACAGGGTTTGGAATCCATTCCTGGGTCAACCTTTGGTTAGACCCTGATTTGTAGTGATCCCATTGATGGAACAAAATGGCAGAGACTGAACTTGGAAGGTTTTTTTTTTTTAGAGATTAATTGAATCTGGGCATAATTGGAACAAAGTAGTCTTAGACAGATGGAAATTAGATTGCTCTAAAAAACCCTACCAATGAGGAAGCCCACATTTGAGCTAAAATGTAATATTTTCTTAAGTGGGTGAATAAAAGCTACTAAAAACATGGGCATATCTCTTGGGGTCTTGCTAACTACCTCATTAAAAATTGCAGTGTAGAATAGTTGCACCCAGAAATACTGGTATCTTTCTCCTTGGATGCTAGTATAAAGTCCAGAAACACTATGAATTATTTTTTATTTATCCCATTCTTTCCCATCCAGTTTATAATAATCATTCTCTTATAAGGGGGTTATTTCCTTTAGTGTACTCTTCCTCTGGTTCCACTTTTGGTAATTGTTCACATATTCTAGGATAACTTGGAGTTCTCACAATTAAAAATTTCCTAAATTTGTCCAGTAACTCTTTCTTTGCCTGGTGCTAATTACATTGCTAAAATAAAAAGAATATTATCTCTTCAACCCATGGTTATTGGTAATTTTAGCCACATAATTGTTTGAATCACTTCTCAAATGATTTTTATAAATTTCATTTTCATAAATTGTCTCACAGAGATGTGTCTGTTCATTCATATGTGTTCATTTGTTCATTCATTCATTTATTCAACTAGCCAGTTGCCATTCGTTGAGGTCCTCCAACGACTAAAATGATTAAAAGGCCACAAGCTGTGACCTTTTCCCTTAAGCCACAAGGCATAGAGCTAGAAATGTGTCCTGCATAGACCTGATTAGTGTCAGACAAGTTCCTGATGATAAATGAGGGTTTGCCTCAGAAAGTAGAAGCGACTAAATATAGAGCATTTCTGCAATTTAAATCAGCTGATATGCCAGACACGGTGGTCTGCCTTGGAAAATGAGAAACTAATAAGACCAGGGCTGTGTTCTGGAGAAACCACAGTGCAGATGGGCGCTGGAGCATGGGCAGCTGGAGCACTCTGTAGCTGGCAGTCATCATACTGGACGGCCAATTGTGTATATGATGTACATTAGCTTTGATCCTCCAAACAACACCCTAAGGTCAGTGTTGTTCCCATTTTATAGATTAGGAAACAGCTTCCGAGAAGTACGCTGCACCTAGTAAACCAAAGAGCTGGCATTGGAACATGTGCTTTTCCCAGAACACACTGCTCTTCATGTTGATTGCTCAAATCATGGTGGTGTGGGCAGCGCTGCAGAATTAGGACACAGCAGTAAAACAGAGGTGGTATTTTCCCGGTGCGTTCCTATACAGCTGGACTCTCAGCCCCTTCTAAGTCTTTCCACATAGCTCAAAGGACACCATCAGATGTGGGAGTGTTTGTGACTGAGGAAGGGTGGGTGTGAGGATGGGCTGGGGAGAAGTGTGTGAGGATTTCACCTGGTTTGTGAATCTTTCACTGGCTCATTTATTATAGTACATCCTTTCCTCTCTGGGCTGAGCAGGGGGGGAGAAATATGCTGGGGAGAAACAGGCTGTGTCTGCCAGGGTAAGAAGCTCAAGTTTGAATGGGACACAAACCCACATTGCTTTGTCTTTTCAGTTTTGTACTGAAAATAGGGTGGTGCACCTTTTATCTGCTACTTCTCCTGTGCTAGAATTGTTTCGTTAGCCTAAAGGTCACCAGACTGGGAGATCATCTAAGAATAATTCCTGGAGCTTGAGAAACCGAACAAACATTTGATTTGAATGAACCCTGAATATGACAAGACATGCACCCCAACTTCTCCTTTCCTAGGTGGTCCAGGGGTTAGGGAGTTGAGGGAGGAGACGGTGTATGAAAGTAGGAAAAATGTGTACCTAAACCTGAGTATATTTGTGTTTATAGAGGAAACATAACTTAGCTTATACTCTGGAACCAGTTTGCTAGTTCAAAACCTGCTCTTATTGGCTTAAGACTGTGAAGTAAAGATATTAAATCATGAAATAGTTTCTAGATGTTTATAGATACATGGCCAGACCCTCAGTAATTAATCCTGACCTTCGACTGCTTAACATTCCTCTAGGATGATTGCCTGGCCAGTAATACTCAAATATCTGGAACCAAATGCTTCTTTATTTGTTAATGTTATGATCATTTTCCTAATCACCTTGCTTAAAACCTGAGTGTCATACTTGATGCTTCATTTCCTATTTTTTCTAATACTAAATCTGTAGTCTAGTCTTATTTTAATATAAACAAGACTTCTTCCTCAACTTCATGAAAGACATAGCTGTCTATTAATAAAAATTTCCTCAGCATTAAGGCAGATTTGGGACAAGCACACTTGTGTATAAGAGGGACCCCCTCCCCTCACAGCATCTACAGTCACAAGGACAGAGAGAGACACCCGCCACTTTCTAGCCTCCTCATGACAAAAAGAGTAATTGACTTCTCGATATTCTTTTACATTTGTCCAGTTTATTGTTTATTAAAAAAAAAAAACTTCTTAGCCCAGCTGGTGTAGCTCAGTGGATTGAGTGCGGGCTGGGAACCAGAGGGTCCCGGTTCGATTCCCAGTTGGGGCACATGCCTGGGTTGCGGGCCAGGTCCCCAGTGAGGGCCATGTGAGAGGCAACCATACATTGTTCTTTCTCTCTCCCTTCTCCTCTCTCTGAAAATAAATAAATAAATTCTTTAAAACAAACAAACAAACAAACAAAAAAACTTCTTGGTGTTAACATGGCTTCTTCCATTAATGTCTTTTTTGGCCTACTGTTAAATATTTATTTAATTTTTCAATTACATTTGACATACAATATTATATTAGTTTCAGGTGTACAACATCGTGATCCATCATTTGCATAGCTTAGGCAGTGGTTACCCTGATAAGTCTCATGTCTGTCTGACACCACACAGAGTTATTACAACACCACCGCCAGTTATAAATACCATCACAGGGATACAAAGTACAGCATTTATGTCTTTGATCTCCACAGAATGCAAGCTGCTAGATGTTGAACGAAAAGAAAGCCGTGGTTTGCTTTATGTTGCCTGTTCTCCAAATCATAGATTCTTGGCACTAGGAAAAAATACAAGATTCATGGCCATCTGATCTGAGTTTATACACGAGGACATGGAAAACTTAAATGACTTGCTCTAGGTTACTCATCTAGAAAACCACTTATGTAGGCATCTGAATACTTGTCTTCTAATCCCAGAGGTAGGGCTTTGCTCACTTCACACACCAGTTCTGCCTGTCTTCTCAGCCACAGTGTGGGGAGCACACGCTGTGAATACAGAGTGCCTGCATGCATGTGGCGGGATGGGGGACAGGAGGAAAACACCATATGCATGGCGTTGCACTCACCTACCATCCCTATTCATCCATGACATAGGTAGGCACAGCCTCCAATACCCAGTTTGCTAATTTGTAAAAAAAAAAAAAAATAAAAGGAAGTAGCCAGGCTTTTTCAGTTTTCTTTCTGCTATAAATACCAGATACATAGTAACCCCTCCAACCATTAGATATTTATTGGATCAGCTCAGGGCCAGGCTGGCTAGGTTCTTTGTGAAGCTCAGGAAAAAATCCGGTCTATATTAGTACAACACTAGACCACAGATTTAGCATTAAGAAAAGTAGGAAGTGAAACCTCAAATATGATACTCACATGTTAAGCAGGATGACTAGGAAAATGACGGTGACAGTGAGAAACTAGGGGGAATTTGGTTCCAGATATTCGGGTGTTACTGGCAGCTGGAGACTCAAACTTGAGTGATATTGAGCCCAGCCCCAGGGAGGTCAAGGTCTATTCCACATTCTCCTAAGTCAGGCTCATTAAGAAAAGACAAGTCTGAATTTGTAAAAAGTCTGATTTACTAAACAGAATAATAAAAATTGGGAGCTGGAAAATGTTTTAATATATATTATTAGACCAACCCTGTAAATTCAGAGATAAAGAACTGGGCATTACCATGTTGTGGCTTTCTGAAAGTCACTCTGCCTCTTGTATCTGAACCTCAGCCAGAATATGATTCCTGGATGCCCAGCCACTCTTCACCTCACCTGGCTTACCATAAAGTCGCTGAAAAAAATGGTTGAGTAGTTGTTTTCAGAAACTGAGACTCACATGGGAATCTTTAAAAAATGCCCAGGCCTGGGCCTTGTAGGAATAGCGGGGTGTGGGCACAACTGATTTTAATTTTTAAAATATATTATTGACTACTGGCCGAGATGGAGACATAGGTAGTAGACACACTGTGCTTCCTTGCATAACCAAAAGAAGGACAACAACAAATTTAAAAACAAAAAACAACCAGAACTGATGGAAAATTGAACTGTATGGAAGTCTGACAACCAAGGAGTTAAAGAAGAAACATTCATCCAGACTGGTATGAGGGGCAGAGATGGGCAGCTGAGTGGAGAGGACTCATGGCAAGGCAGCAGCTAGCAGGGCGGGTGGTCACACATTTGCGTGTGGATAAGCTGGGAGGAAGAACTGGGGAGTGAGACAGACTGTGAAATCCAGGGTTTCAGTGTGCAGAAACTAAAACCTCAAAACCTCTGACTGAAAGAAACTGTGAGGGCTGTGGTGTTGGGAGAAACTCCTGGCTTCACAGGGAGTTCATTGGAGAGACCCACAGGGTCCTAGAATGTACACAAACCCACCCACCTGGGAATCAACACCAGAAGGTTCCAGTTTGCTTGCGGGTAGCGGAGGAAGTGACTGAAAGTGCACAGAGAGCTGAACAAGCTGCATTGTTCCCTCTTGGACCCCTCCCTCACATACAGCATCACAACACATGGGTTGCCCTACTCATGTAAGGCTCTACCCATTATTACATAACAGGCAAGCCAGACAAAAAATACCACCCAAATGAAAGAGCATATCAAAACTCCAGAAAAAATACAACCAAGTGACGAAGAGATAGCCAACCTATCAGATGCACAGTTCAAAACACTGGTAATCAGGATGCTCACAGAATTGGTTGAGTATGGTCACAAAACAGAGGAAAGTGAAGGCTATGAAAAGTGAAATAAAGAAAAATGTACAGGGAACCAACAGTGATGGGAAGGAAACTGAGACTCAAATCAACAGTTTAGGTGAGAAGGAAGAAATAAACAGTCAACCAGAACAGAATGAAGAAACAAGAATTTGAAAAAATGAGGAGAGGCTTAGGAACCTCCAGGACAACTTTAAATGTGCCAGCATCCAAATCATAGAGTGCCAGAAGGAGAGGAGGAAGAGCAAGAAATGGAAAACTTATTTGAAAAAATAATGAAGTAGAACTTCCCAGTCTGTCAAAGGAAATAGACTTCCAGGAAGTCCAGGAAGCCCAGAGAGTCCCAAAGAAGTTGGACTCAAGGGGGCACATCATAATTACATTAGCCAAGACTAAAGATAAGGAGAGAATCTTTAAAACAGCAAGAGCAAAGAAGACAGTTACCTGCAAAGGAGTTCCCATAAGACTATCAGCTGATTTCTCAAAAGAAATCTTGCAGGCAAGAAGGGACTGGAAGGAAGTATTTGAAGTCATGAAAGGCAAGGACCTACATCCAAGATCCAGCAAAGCTATCATTTAGGATGGAAGGGCAGATAAAGTGCTTCCCAGATAAGGTCAAGTTAAAGGTGTTCATCATCACAAGATCTTATTATATGAAATGTTAAAGGGACTTATTTAAGAAAAAGAAGATAAAAATATAAACAGTAAAATGACAACAAACTTACAACTATTAATAATGAACCTAAAAACAAAAACAAACAAAGCAAACAACTAGAACAGGAAAAGAATCACAGAAATGGAGATCACATGGAGTGTTATCAGCAGGGAGGGAGCGGGGGAGAATGAGGGAAAAGGTACAGAGAATAAGTAGCATAAATGGTAGGTAGAAAATAGAGAGGGGGAGGTTAAGAATAGTATAGGAAATGTAGAAGCTGAAGAACTTATGTGTATGACCCATGAACAAAAACTAAAGGGTGGGGAATGGGTGGGATGTGGAGCGGAGGGGAATAAAGGGGGGAAATGGGACAAATGTAATAGCATAATCAATAAAATATATTTAAAAAATAAAAAAACAAAATATATTGATTGATTCCAGAGAGAAAGAGAGGAAGAGAGAGAGGGAGAGAAACATCCATCGATGTAGAGAAACATCGATTGTTGCCTCCTGAATTCGCCCCAGCCAGAGACCGAACCTGCAGCCTAGGCATGTACCCTGACCAGGAATCAGACACACAACCTTTTGTTGCTTGGTATGATGCTCCAACCAACTGAGCCAACCAACTGAGCCACAGCAGTTGGACAGTTTTAATTTCATTTAAATTTTTAAAATCCTCACTGGAGGATATTTTTTCATTGCTTTTAGAGTGAGAGGAAGGGAGAGAAAGAAACATCAATGTGACAGAGAAACATTGATTGGTTGTCTCCTGGAATGCCCATACCTGGGATCATATGTACCTGGACTAGGATTGAACCTACAACCTAGGTATGTGCCCTGAGTGGGAATAAAACCTACGATCTTTTGGTTACTGGATGACACTCCAACCAACTGAGCCATACCAGCCAGGGCTAAACTCTTGTTTTCTTTTTTGCCAAAAGAGCACATTTCTTTAAAAAAATTTTTTTTAAAAAATTACTTTATTGTTCTTCAGTTACAGTTGTCTGCATTTTCTCGCCCCCTTCCCCCCATCCTATCCAAACTCACCTTCCTCCCTTGCTTCAACCTTCCCCCATAATTTTGTCCATGTGTCCTTTATAGTGGTTCCTGAAAATCCTTCTCCCCACAATCCCCCACCTCGTTATTGTTAGATTGTTCTTAATTTCAATGTCTCTGGTTATATTTTACTTGCTTTTTTCTTTTGTCGATTATGTTCCAGTTAAAGGTGAGATCATATGGTATTTGTCCCTCACCACTTGGCTTATTTCACTTAGTGTAATGCCTCCAGTTCCATCCATGCTGTTGCAAAGGGTATAAGTTCCTTCTTTCTTTCTGCTGCATAGAATTCCATTGGGTAAATGTACCATAGTGTCTTGATCCACTCATTTGTAGATGGGCACTCAGGTTGCTTCCAGCACTTGGCAATTATTGTAAATTGTGCTGCTATGAACATTGGGGTGCATAGGTTCTTTTGAATTGATGTTTCAGGGTTCTTAGGGTATAATCCCAGCAGTGGAATTGCTGGGTCAAAAGGCAGTTCCATTTTTAGTTTTCTGAGGGAATTCAGAAAACAGTGGCTTCACCAGTCTGCATTCCCACCAATAGTGCAGTAGGGCTCCCTTTTCTCCACATCCCCTCCAACACTTGTCTGATGATTTGTTTATGATGGCCATTCTGACTGGTGTGTGGTGGTATCTCATTGTGGTTTTAATTTGCATCTCTCTGATAGCTAGTGATGCTGACCATCTTTTCATATGTCTCTGGGCCCTCTGTATGTCCTCCTTGGAGAAGTGTCTGTTCAAGTCTTTTGCCCATTTTTTAATTGGTTTTTTTGTCTTCCTGGAGTGGAGTTGTATGACTTCTCTATATATTTTGGAGATCAAACCCTTGTCTGAGGTATCATTGGCAAATATGTTTTCCCGTATGTTTGGTTCTCTTTTTATTTTAATACTGTTTTCTTTAGCTGCAAAATAGCACATTTCTTTGTTTCAAGATTTGACGTATTAAAAGAAAAAAACCCCTGACAACACATTTCAGACAATATACTAGAAACAATAAATAAAAGTTTTTTTTAAAAAAACCTTCTATACATAGTCCCTTTAAGTGCTGTGCACTTTCAATTTTTCTAAGTGAGTCTAACCTTTCCCAAGCTCAACAATAGAATGCTGTACATTTTGGTAATGAACATTATTCATGTGTGGCCTCTGCAAAGAACCACTGGGCTAGGAGCTAGAAAGGATGTAAGGATGAATGAACATCTCTTGACCTCTAGTGGCTCCGTTCTGGTTAGAGGAGGGAGATGCCCTTGTGTAAAAAATAGGACTGCTTGCATTTCAGTCTTGCCAATTTATTCAGTAGAGCTGAAGCTTTTTATTTTGTTGCTGATTATTTCTTGAAATTGAGTTGGATCTTGTTTATATGCCTATTATGTCTCAATTTTAATAGTAGACTCAATTAGCTTTTAAGGATAGTTTATTCTGTTTTCCAAATGGACTTGTTTTCTTCGATTTATTTGTAACATTGAAAAGTTGGATGGCTCTGGCTGAATATATTCCTCCAATTAAACAAGCATGAAAATAAACAAACAAAAACCCTTATCTCTAAACAGGAGGAGCCCAAATCCTGTACATGATTGATGACAAATGCCTGTCAACCTTATCTGCCTGTCCTACCCCAACTTCAATCACTCTTTTATCATTCATTGGTTCTTTCATCCTTACAGAGAGAGTGTGAGTTGGGACTTGGGGGGCTGAGATGATTGTTTCTTACTTACTTGTAGCACTCTGTCAAATGGGTAAGGAGTAAGCTCCCTTTGGCCATCACCAGAGACTTCACTCACTCCATTCATACTAGCCTTTCTCTTTATCATCCTGCTGCTCTCTGTCTGTTCATGACATTATCGAGTTCACATAATTTTGTGATCTGCCGCAGTGGAAAACCAGGGTCAGAAATGTTACTAACAGGCACAATTTGGAAATAAAATCCTGTGTGACATAAGCATTTGCAATGCTAATTTCATTAGTTTCTGGGTTAATTGCATGCCTCAAATGAAATCTACTTGACTTGTACAAGACAAAGCGAGCCTGTGGGCTCAGTGGTAAATCTGTGCTCTTCAGAATTCTCTGATCTGGTAATTCTGCCTCTGGTTTGCTAACCCCGGATGGTGTGGTTTGTGATGTCAAGAGCAGACCCTCACTCAGAAAAAGTTCTCTGATAGTCTTGTCAGTGATGCCTGAAACTGTACTAGAAAAGATTCTTTACTTTGGTCTTCAAAATCCTCCTATTGCAGACCCTGAATAGCCACAGCAGTTTTGAGAAAGAAGAACAAAGTTGGAGGAATCATGCTACCTATTATCAAACCATACTACTAGGTCATAGTAATCAAAACAGCATGATACTGGTGTAAAAAGGACATATAGTTTAGCGGAATAGAATAGAAAGCCCAGAAATAAACTGATACCTATATGGTCCATTAATATTCAACAAAAGAGGCAAGAACATACAGTGGGGTAAAGACAGTTTAGTCAATAAATGATGTTGGGAAAACTGGACAGATATGTGCAATAAAAAAGAACTATACCACCTTCTTATACTGTACAGAATAATACAATGGATTAAAGGCTTAATTATTAGACTCAAAACCATAAAAGTCCTAGAAGAAAACACAGGCAGTAAAATCTCAGACATTTCTCATTGCAATATTTTTTTCTGATATATTGTCGCAGGCCAGGGAAGCAAAAGAAAAAAAATGAATAGACGGGACTACATCAAACTAAAAAGGTTTGAAATAGCAAAAGAAACCATCAACAAAGTGAAAAGACAACCTTCTGAATGGGAGAACATATTTGCCAATGATAAGGGGTTAAAATCCAACATTTATAAAGGACTTAGAAAACTCAACACCAAAGCAAACAAACAAACAAACAATGCAATTAAAAAATGGGTGAATGAATTGAATAGACACTTCTCCAAAGAGGACATACAGATTACCCATAGACATATGAAAAGATGCTCAATGTGACTAATTATCAGAGAATGCAAACCAAAACCACAAGGAGATATTATCTCACACCTGTCAGAATGGGTGTCATCAATAAACCAATAAAAAGTGCTGGTGAGGATGTGGAGAAAAGGGAACCTTCGTGCATTGTTGGTGGGAATGCAGACTGGTGCAGCCTCTGTGGAAAGCAGTGTGGAGTTACCTCAGAAAGAAAAAAATGGACCTGCCTTATGACCCAGTGATTCCACTTCTCAAAATAAATCTGAAGGAATGCAAACCACTAATTCAAAAGAATATATGCACATTTATGTCCATAGCAGCCTTATTTAAAATAATAGCCAAGCTATGGAAACAATTCAAGTGCCCATCAGTAGATGAGTGGGATAAAAAAAACTGTGGTACCTTTACACAACAGAATACTACACAGCCATAAAAAGAAGGAAATCTTACCCTTTGCAACAGCATGGCTAGACCTGGAGAGCATTATGCTAAGTGAAGTAAGCCAGTCAGAGAAAGACAAATGTGATATGATCTCATTTTATGAACAATCTAGTGAACAAAATAAACTGACAAACAAAATAGGAACAGACTCATAGATACAGAGAACAGACTGACAGTGGTCGGAGGGGAGGGAGGCTACAGGCTGAGTGAAAAAGGCAAAGCGATTAAGAAAAAAAATCCGTTATTAGAATGAAGAACTTCAAGAGCTTCAGTATAGTATTAGTAGAAAGTACCCTTAAAGAAAGGTAAGGGGAGATCGTGATGATGCGAAATGGCTGAGTAAAACGGAAGTGAGAAGTCTCTGTTTTCTCTGGCAGTTATCAGCATCTGCTGCAACACCACTGGGGATAGGTTGGCTGGGGGTAAGGAGGAGATTAGAGAAAACTTTGGGAACCGGGCAACAGGCTCAAAACACTTAAAAATAAGAATCTTCTGACAGATGCCGTGATAAATTTTGAGTCAATTTCAGGACCAAAATAATTTTTAACATTACTTAAAATCTTTTTTCTAGTGGATCCCCATAACAATCCTTTTCAGTTGTATAATCATTTACACTTTTCAAATCAGCCATCTCATCACTTCACTGGGCCCCGTGGCCATCTCTGAGACGCAGGTATTTGTGTTTCATTGTTAAAGAGACTAGCCTCAGAGACCTTACGTGACCCATCATCAAGTGGTAAACCTGGGACCACTGCCTCCTCAGCTGGGCCAGTGTCCTCTGGGCCACGTCAGGTGCGGTCGTTATTTGCTAATCTCCTTGAACTGCACCCGTGCTGGGAGGGAACCAGGACAGGGCCTATGCCAACTCTTGAGTCTGGGTTCCTCAAGGGTCTACAGCAGCAGATGTGTCTGGGCTGCACAATAAGGTCCCTGAGCCCTAGGCTCATCTTGTCTGGGGTTTGACCTGGGCATCAGTATAATTAAAAAAACAAAAAAACAAAAACAAAACCGTCCAGGGTAATTTTGATGTTCATCCATGGTGTAGAACCACTGGTCTGTAGTGATGCTCTCAGAAAGCCAGGGATGGCTCTGAGTCCGGTGGTCAGAAGCGCCTGCAGGGCTTTTACCTGCTCTACACAAGCCTCACTTCCCTGTGTGTACAAGAGAGATCTTCTTTGTTTGTTAGGATGTGATGGCGAGAGGAGGAAGAGAGTGGGGGATGGCAATTGGTATTAAAAATATTCCTAGATGATTTTGTCAACTGTGTGTCTTCTGTATCCCGTAAGTTTTCAGGTTATTGGAACGTGATGGCGAATCCATACGCTGACCAACATTGTTCGCAAGGCCCCACCACTCAACACAGGCGGCGGTGCACATCATCAGAGTGAGGAGGTGAGGCTGCAGAGAGGAACGGTGCCCACTGCCGCCCACTGCCGCCCACTGCCACTCACTGCCGGGGCCGGAGCAACCGCACAGCGGCTCCGGGGGCAGGACAAGACTTTACAGCCAGACATTCAGGAGCTCAAGGGAGGTTATTGTTCCTGGCAAGTCATTCTGCACACCTTTCAGGAAGATTGTCCGGTTCAATCATTCAAACAATAGTATTTACTGCATGTACAGTATGTGCCAGGCCCCTGGCTAGGTAGACGCTGAAGAGGTAATGGTGAACAACATAGGGGAATGTTAACCTGTGCTTCCAGAAAGCTCCAGTGTCCTGTGGAGAGAGGGCTTCAGAGGGCACGTGAGTGCTTGCAAATGGCTCACAGAGCATCTCAGTTTCTAGCTAATGGCCCGCTAACAAAACACTTCTCTGGCTTGTGAGGCCGGTTTGCAGTTTGAGCTCCACTAAGGCTTCAATATGCGGAGAGTTCCCTCTACTGGGCAGATGCATTATTGCATGCGGAGGGCCCGGAGCCGCCCAGCTACCAGGTGGGAAGCTAGAGGGGCGTTTAACTTAGTTCTACTAACCTGCAGCGCAGTGTCTGCACGTATTGATACTTGGTGTTCAATGAATGTTCTGGTAGAAACTTATAGACAAAGTTGTTTCTTGAAGCACTATTTAGAATTTATTTAAAAATGAAAATGAAAACAAGTAAATAAGGTTATCTTTATGGTGCAGCCAGTTAGAGAGTCAATAAAATTATGCTTCCAGGGCTGTTCAAATTCACTGTGGAAGAGTATCATACTATGGAAAATATAAAAAGAAAGCTGTTTAATGTAATCAGTGAAAAATAGACACAGAAAACAGTACTGAAGGAAATACTGGAAAAATGTTAACAGTAGATGGGTAATTTCCGGTAGGTCTATTTTTTCCTCTACAGTGAAAAGATATTACTTCTTCAGTCAGAAGAATAGATAACTAAATCATGAGATAGTCATTCCACTCCCAGTTTCAAGGCTGCTAGAATTCCCTGTTGCAGGTAGGATGAAGAATACATGGCTTTGTTTGGCGTATCAGTCTAGGCTCAGGAACTTCATCTTTCCTCAGTCTTCTCTTTCTCCACAGCCCGCATTCCCACCGCCTCGTGTCTGTATTCCAGCTTGTCTTAAGAAATTTTTTAATTAAAAAATGCATACTCAAATGTAGAAAATTTGAAAAATTCTGCAAAGCGTAAACAAGAAAACAAAAGTGGCTGTCAGATAGCCACCATGAAAAATTGTCAATGTATTATTTCTTATATAAGTGAAAATGAACTTATTTGTATATTTGTATTCATATATATTACATACAACCTAATTGGCCACATGTAGCAAATACAATTATGTACATTTCTTTTTTTATTCAACAAGCATGTTTTCTGATGACATTAAAATTTGTTGAAAAGTAGTTTTTTGCTGATAATGTTGCATTATTATGTGTACTCCTTGACAATCTCATGGACTCGCTTGAATTTAAATATTTATCTCTAGTCCAGGCTGCTCTTCTCTGCTTAATACCTCAGTATCCACTATCAATTTGACGTCTGCTGTCATTGGTGCCCCATACGCAATGTGCCCCAGACTGGACACTAATCTCCTTCATTCTTTCCAATTCCATAAGCTGAGTTCCTCCATTAATTAAGTCGCTGCTGATAGAAACTTGGAGGTCATACTTGACAGCTGTACTTCCTATAGTGGGCTGAATTGAGTCCTATAAACCACATGTTCAAGTCTTCACCCCCAGGACCTGTGAATGGGATCTTTTTTTGGTAATAGAGTCTTTGCTTCTGTAAGCAGGCTCAGACAAGGTCATAGGGGATTAGGGTGGCCCTAAATTCAATGACTGGAGTGGTTATAAGGGAAAAGAGAGGGAGACCCAGAGGAGACACACAGGGGAAGGCCATGTGAAGGCGGGGACAGAGAACGGAGTGCTGCAGCAGAGAACCCAGAGCACCAGGGACTGCTTGGGGCCCTCAGCAGCCAGGGAGAGGAGAAACTCTTCCCCAGAACCTTTGCAGGGAGCATCACCCTACTGACACCTTGATCTTATACTTGGGGTCTTCAGAACTGTGAAAGAATACATTTGTGCTGTTATTTTAGGCCACCAGGTTTGTGGTAATTTGTTATGGAAGTCCTTGAAAACTGAAACGCTTCCCTTCCTCCATGGAAACCAATAAAATAGGTTTAGATCTCTCCGTTCCCAAACATCCCCCCAAGCCCCCTTATAGCAGCCCCGGTGGGTTGTTAGCACTACACGTAGTGACAAAGTCTTTCCTCACCAGGATGCCGGTCCGGTCACCTAGGAGGATAACAAGAATCCCCGAAGACCCCAAGTGATCTCCCGCTGTTGTCTCCCTGGTCACACTGCCTGCCTTCTCCCTGTGTGCTCATTAGGCACCAGCTGGGTGTGGGTGGGGAGAACCTTCTTTCAGTTCTTCAAACGCCTTAGTCCACTGCTGTCCTTAGGGGCCTTTCACAAGCTGTTCCTTTCCTCCTACCCTTCCTGGTTAACTCCGAACCCCTACTCATCCCTCAGTTCTCAGAGAGGCCTCTCTGCTCCCTCATATCAGTTACATCCCTGCTGCTGTTCCTCCCTCGAAACATTCAGACCTGTCCTCCCGACGTGATCCAGCATGCACGTGCCTCTACTTTTGTGGCAGTCGGTTTGCTGCCCATCTCCCCACTGCCCCAATGTCCTTGCTCTTTGTTTCCATTGCACACCCCACAGCACAGAGGAGATGCTTTCTAACGACATCTGAAAGGAGCTTGCTCCCCAGGGCTGCACCTGGAGCTTACGGGGAGGGCTCTCTGGCAGACCATGCTCGGACTCACCTTCGGGCCTCAAGGCTCTGAAGGATGCCTGTGCTTAGATGAACTTGATGGGGAGCCAAAGCAAAGCAGGTCAGGTATTAACTGTCACAGCAAGTCAGTGGCTTAGAGAGAGGGCTTGAAAACACTGTGCTTGGATTCAAATCCCAGCTCTGCTGTTCAAAGCTGGCCAAGGAGAATCATACCGCTCACCTGTGCATTGAGGGTAATAGCACTTTTCCCCGGGTTGTAAGGAGTAATTGGGGGGCTGTGCTCAGCAGGATGTGCTGCTTTCACCCTTAGCACCCTTGTTACAACACTGGTGTTTTCACACCCCAAGGTTTGGGAGGGCCCTGGGAAATTCCTAGTAATGGGTCCCGGTGGGCTGTGCCTAACTGGAGTGCACCTTTGGACAGGCACTTTGTCCCACCCACCTGTCGCAGGCAGGCAGTCTCTGGCAGAGAGAGGTTTGTCCACTGCCGAGGGCTGGGCTCTGGGTCTCACTCCCGATGGCTTGTGTGCTGCAGCCCAGACCCAGAGCCAGCAAGTCCTGCTAAGCCCTCACACCTGAGAGCAGAGACCCTGGGGAGAAGCTGGCAAAGAAGAAGGGGAGAAAGTGGGCTTATGGGAAGAAGTGTGAAGGGTAGGTGTGGGGGTGGAGTCCAGGTGAAAAGGAATGAAATCCAGCATTTGACTTTGCAAAAATTCCTACAGGAGGAGCCATTCAAAAACTGGTTCTCAGACTGACAGACACCTGGGGAAATTGCCTGAAAAAACAAACTAAGGCAGGGATCCCGGATCTCTGGTCCTCAGACCGGCACAGGTCCACAGTAGCAGGTGAGCTTCAGTGTAAAGAGCTTGAATCATCCCGAAATCATCTCCCAATGCCCCCCCCCCCCCATAGAAAAATTGTCTTCCACAGAACTGGTCCCTGGTGCCAAAAAGGCTGGGGACTGATGAACTAGGGGATAGGCGGTGAAATAAAGGCAGCCCCCAGGCAGGCAGGAGACTGCCTGTCATGTCCTTCCTTTTCATATTTCATGTTTTAATTTAAAGCTCCCTTTTCCAAAGACCCATAAAACAGCAGGCCCCAGCACTCATGATTTCCTGCAGGCCCCCTGGAAAGCATTAGAACAATGTTTCCCATTTAATAGGCTATTCAGGGAAGGCAAGATCAATAATTTCTATGCAGACATTTTGCAGATGCGAATTTATATTGTCCAAATACTCCTGGTTCCTACCCTGTCTCCTCTTAAAAACGGCCACATGGTAAATGCTGCATTTTGTGAAGACGGATATTGACGTGCACCTCTCAGTGTGCACGGGGTGAAAGGAAGAAATGCGCACAGTACTGGATATCTTGCAAAGGATTTTTATATGATGTCAGTTGCATCTAGCTGCCTTTGGCTATTGCAAATAAATCACATTATGTGATTTACAAATGGAATACCTAATAGAATTATTATGTTTAAGACCCTGGAAAATTAAACAGTACCTAATGTGGATAGCTCTAGATGTAATTGAAGCTTGGCTAATTGGTCTGTGATAAACATGCACTATATATCAAGGACCTGGAGACTGAGATATAATCAGAAGATGAGTTTTCTAAAAATGCTGCTCTTTTGTGAGTGGCGTTGAATAATTGAATTTATTAGTAGCCAGCCATTGTTCCATAACCTGCAGCCGGGGTTCCTCTTTTCTCTGTCTTTGAATATATTACTGTAATGACGCACCATCTGTTCTTTCTCCTGAGAAATTCACTCAACTTCAGAGAATGCAAATTAGAGAAGAACACAAAGCAAAGTGTCTGTCATTTTTAAACACCCATCCCCTGCACCCTCATTTCCCCCTTAATCCTGATCGTACTGTGCATCGTTAGCCTTCTCCGCCCTCAGCTTGGAGACGTCGGATGTCAGTAAGTGGAGATGTTTCCTGTAGGGCGGGGGTGGGTATTCCGTTGAGGCCGCTGGGGAAAGTAAGAGGAGCATTGCACCGGGAGTGAAGGGTCTGACCTTCAGTCCTTATTTTATTGCTACGCTGTGGGTGACATTGGGCAAGTCACCTACCATCCATTGGTCCTTTCTATTTATCTACTGCTGTGTGACAAATTGTCCCAAACTTAGCAGCTTAAAACACAGATGTTTATTATCCCTCATGATTTCTGAGGGTTTGGAATCTAGAAGCAGCTTTGCTGGCTGGTTCTGGCTCAGGGTCTCTCATTGCCTTTGTCACCAGCCTGCTGAACAGTCAAGACACTAGCCACTGTTCTTAATGAAGGCTGCTGGAAAGAAGAGGTGTTCCGACCAGGAAGAGGTAACATAATCTGTTATTACCAGCTACTTGTGCTCCCTTCCCGACCAGCTAAACATGACTGGATTCCAACTATCTGGCAAGCAGCGTGGTAAATGGGAAGTGCCTGGAGTGTAGAGTAAGGCAGCTGGGTGTTAAAGTCTTCACTCCTCCACTTACCTTGAGAACTTGACTAGGTTACCTCACATCTCGGAGCCTCCGTTCCCTGTCCCTAAGTGGGAGAAATGCTGTTTACCGACAGGGTTGTTGTGGCAGTTAAAGGAGAATTTTTGTCAGGTCCTTGGTGCTCTGCTTTCTCTAGCAGGTGTTTGATCTGTTAGCCTTTTTCCTCCCCAACCTTGGAAATGGAGTCTGGAGGAAATTCACTGATAATGGAAGAATCAAAGAAGTATGCAGGTGGTGAAGATGCTATCAGTGACGGTACTGTACATGGCAAAATATGGTATATAGTGTCTGTATCTACTCCACATTGAAAGAGGCTTACTTCCTCCAATATGTTCTAAGAAACATCTGCCACCAGTAAGTTAGCACATAAACAACAATGGCCTATGTCCATGTATTTGTCCTGCACCGTGGGTCTTCCCTGCCGACAGTGAACTACTGA
>PVJI01012046.1:0-53295 GCA_004026765.1 Micronycteris hirsuta | reverse complement strand
GGAGGGGTGGGTGCCCTGTCTAGAGCAAGATACAGCGTGCATGTGCTTATATGGCTTCTTCATGTCAAGGTCACCAGGTCTTCATGGCTCCAAAAACAAAACAAAACAAACAAACAAAAACGAAAAACTGAGGGTCTGCAAGGCGGGTAGTCCTGCCTTGGCTTTCCCTCTGCCAGGTGGCTCGTTTGGCCAGCGTCTCCTGAGTGCCTGGACAAGTCAGTCATGGGGACAGACTCGAGAAATTGTGGCTACGATACTACACTGCTTTCAAATTCTGATCAGGTTAATATCTCATAATTTTTAGCACAAGCTACAGGATGCTACCCTATTAATACTCTTCAGGTGGCAAGGTGAACTTCATGGAGAGGTTAAACAGGTGACCCCGTGGTGGGGAGAGGGTGTCGTATGTCATTGATGAAAGACCCCTTTCCCCAATTGTCTCCTTTTACTCTTCAACTTCCCACAATGGTTTTTTTTTTCACTTTCTGTTTCAGGCAATGAAGATATTCAATTATGGAATTTTTTTTTTTTTTTGAGTGGTCAGACCTATTAAAATAGCAGTTCAAACCACTCTATCAGTTTAGGGCTTTCATCCTAAAGCCCTAGAGCTTTCTTTTATGAGCCTGGAGAAGGTTCCTTCTTTCTCCTTTCTATCATGTGGTTTTGCTGTCCCCGCCTCTGCTCTGTAAGGGAGCAGAAAACTGGTGGAGGGGGTGGGAGCTTCTCAGATTCCAAGTGGAAAGAACGTGAGTTGAGACGGTTCATAGTGTGGACTCAGCTGCAGCGAGGCAAGGTGAGGTGGGTGCCGGGCGCGGCGCTGAGAACAGGTGAGGGCAAAAGGATTGGTAACAGCACCAAGGGACTAGTGATGGTTGAAAAATGGAATTTGTGGTCGAGTCAGTGCCATTTGGTCCTTTCTGGTGCAAACAGGGAGCTGGCTAGTGCTTGCGTGTGTGTGACAGAGGTAGATACAGGTAGATAAATGATAGATACGTAGATAAATAAGGGAAAGATGTCCGGTCACTATTCAGCCATTTCTACTAGCTCCAAAGAGTAAGTAACTCCAGTGATGGAAATTTCAGGCTAGGTAGGAGGGGAGGCCATTTACTTGCCTGGCTGAGTGAGAGGTGGTTTTGGAGCAGGTGCAACTTTGTAGCCCCCTCAAAATACTGCTTGACACTGTCTGAGGGCTGGGGTTACACAAATGTTCTCTAAATTGAAAATGACTGGGATTATGTTGGTCTGTCCCAAAGCCCTTGGCTGCAGCCCCGACCAGGCCCTTGAGAGACTGTCTGAGGCCAATGCATTCGAGTGACGTCAGCGGAGCAGGGACTGCCGTGCCGCAGGCCAGCTCCACGGCACGCTCGAGACGAAGTCTTGTTTGCACAATTGCCTTTAAGTCTTTCAGTAGCTCATGACGTATCACTAATTCTGGTTTATGGTTGAAGAAACTGAAGCCAAGAGTGATTAAACAGCCTGCCTAAGTTCTAAAATCAGGGGGTCTTGGTAGAATGTGTTTTCTGTTGTACAATGTCTCCATTCTTCCTTGACCTGTGATTTCACTGGAGTGAATGAATGTATGATAAGATTCCTTATTCCATTCTAGTGATAAAAAGGTTCCTGGGCCTCAGGGTCTTAGAGAGGGTCTCTCCAATATGACGTATTGTAGAAGAGAGGCGTAATGTCCACGCTCTGGGCTCTCCTCGCCCGCCGGCCTGTTGTCTAGTTCTGTGATGCGATGTCCATCCCTCCCACTCTGCTCGTAACACACTGGTGTCCGCAGCGAGGCAGTGAACATCTGCCCTTCGAAGACCACAAAGGACGCTATTGTGTCCTCTCTGACAGCGCAAGTCACAGTGGAGAAAGCTAGGAGTTGCCCCAGCCTGTGGAATCATTGATGTTAAGCATTGAGGGGTTAAGAAAGAATTTCATTGATTTTGGTGTAGAAGTTGTTGGTTTTGTTCATCTTTGTTTCCCAGGTAACTTTTCAAACCAAATAAAGAATTTGTCTTTTTGTACTGCGCTTGCATGTTTTTTCAAGTTTCTGAATTTGTACACTTAGCTAATAACACTGAAAATTATTAACTTTTATAAAACAGTAAAAATAAAATTGTTGAAATTCCAAGCTGAAAACATACCTGTTCTCCCATACCTATGTTCGATTACCTGCTGAATTACCTTTATTCTGGGATGGCAGATTTTATTTCTCCTTGGCCCGTAGGTCTGGAAGACTGTTCTTGATGCAGCAATGATAGCAGCAGCACAAACAACGGTGAACTCCCTCTGACCCATCCCTCCACGTCTGTGTCTGCCGTTGGCTCTTGCACCTGAACCCTGGGACTCTGCACGGACACTCCCCGTGGGCCTCGCCGCTTCGGGTTTGCAGCACTGCCCTCTCCCCCCGCCCCGGGGTTTCCCATGCTGTTTTATATGGGGACAAGATGACATGTTGATGATTCTGCCTCCTCAGTTGCACTCCAGACTTTCTATCCGTTAAGGACCCATGGTGAAGAGAATTCCACTCCCACTGAACTGAACGTATTTATGGAGAGCCTGTGCAGAGTGATCGAGGGCAGGTTTAGAGGAAGCTGAGGTACTTGGGCACTAGCAAACATAAGAAGCCTAGAAGCTGGGCATGTCTAGGCCTAGAGGAGCCAGGAGGGAGTACAGTCACTGAACCCAGAGCCGGCTGAGGCCATGGGAGATGAGCTGCCAGCCAGGCGAAGAAAAGTGACCGGAGCTAGCCAGCAGAGATGGAGCAAGGAGGGAGCAACTTCTTTGCAACGAAGCCCTCTCCCCTGCCCTGTGCAACCTTCCGCAGGTGCTCCCATTGTGTGACCATGATGGACAACCGGAAGGCATGCGTGCCTGGTGACGCCGTGGGAGTCGTGCTCCTGGAGAGCAGAGTAGGACAGAGAGAGGACAAGGAGGATCTGAGCATGAGGGAGTAGCAAGTGGAGCATAATCTTACTCACCTCTGGATCTCCAATAGAGAGTATAGTGCCCAGCACTGAGTAGAAAGTTAACAAATGGTTTTTAAATGGATCAGAACTGGAAGAGGTATTGGTGCTCAGTGGGTTTAGTTCTCTGATTTGGGGCCTGAGGAATCTGGAATTGAGAAATACAGAGGTGACTTGGTCAAGGCCATGCAAGCAGCTGGTGGCCAAAGGAGGATCGTGAAGAAGGCACCCGGATTCCACGGCCGGTGCCCCCTCTCTTCCACTGTCTGTTGCCGAGGCTTGGTCTGTCTGAGTCCCTTCATCTCATAGCTGTGCTTCTCATTATGTTTATCTCAGTCTTTTTAGTTCTCCTTGGATCTTACCTTTTATTCTCAGACCTGGAATAGGTTTAGTTTTCTTTTTCTTCTCAATTCTCTGTGTGCCTGAGCACCCTGTATGTGCTAATAGTGCACTCAGCCCTAGAGTTACACATGTGAGTGAGACCACACTAGTCCCCATGCCCTTCCCACAGCCACTCCTTGGCACTGGCCAGTCCCTGTCCTTGGCATGTGATAATTCATCTCGGTGATCCCCTGGCCAGTTTTGCCCAACAGTCCCAGCTCAACCCTCATGCCACCTCTTCTGAGAAGTAGCCCTGATTCCCTCTTGTCTGGCATTTAACTCCTTGCACCGTGATTATTTAGGTCCAAGTCTTGCTGCCTTACTTAGAGAGGGACACTCAAACTCTAGCATCGTTTCTATCACACAGTAGGTTTAAATAAATGTTCGGTGAGCAACAGAATAAAGGGCGGGTGAAGAAACGGATCCTTGACGCGACCGCAGGTAAAGCTGTTTCCTCTCCCCAGCACGGTTCCCTCCCAGCCCCCCGCAGGAGGTCGATACCTTTCATTCTAGAGGTGTCCCTACAGTTTGGGGAGCACCTGTGACTGGCCAAAAGCTGATTTACTCCCCATGGGACAGGTAAAGAAACTGAACTGCAGAATAATTGACTTGCCCAAGGTCACATGGCCAACAGATTGTGCTGAAATCTGACCCCAAGACTGTCTGACTGTAGGTGTATGAACTGTGCTGCACTGCCTCATATGTCTTACATTTGCAAGAATATATCCATTTGTTACTTGTAAATTGGAATATTTAATTAAAACGCTATATGGAGAACATTTCCTTCTTCAACACATGCCCCTCTCTCCTGCTGTAAATACAGCCCTGCCTTTCCCTCTCCCTTTCCTGGCGTGTGGACAGCCATCTTGCCCTTGCGCCGTGTGACTTTCAAAGATCAAAGTATCCTGTCTCACATTTTTTGAAATGACCTTTGGTGCTTAACTTGTGTACGGTGAACAGATTTTATGACTGTGTGACATTGGAAAGGGGCTTGAGATCTCTGCGTTTGAAATAGGGCCAAATTGTACTCCGTGCCGTTAAGCAACCCGCCCAAAGCCTCATCACGGACGGCGGCACAGCCTTGCCACAACGGGGAAAAATAGGAAGCAGGCACAGTCGCTTCTTGACCTCCTTATGTCACTGTTATCAGACCTTTCCACGTCTTAAACATTGAATTACGCTCTAATAAAGCTGTAAAGGGTGACTCTTTCTAGAATGAACTGCATTTTTCAGGGTATCTCTAAGAGTGAAAAAGCTTTAAAACTCAAAAGTGTTAGCCGGCCATAGTAGGGTGACAGTGCCGTCTGTGATTTGGGCAGCAAGCAGCTTAGATCGAGAAGTGATAACATCGGGCTCACCTAGGAATAAGATCTAAGATTCTCACGTTATCTGTTTCTTAGTAACGCCAATGGGCTGTGGATGCCAGGCCCCACCCTTGGTTGTCAGCTTTTCTTTCCTTATCTACACCAGAGCTCTGCAGTGACTGCAAAAATAAACCCAGGACCTGGCAAACAGACCTGGACTGACTTGAACTTGGACGAGACATGAATCATGGTCCTGTGGGAGGAAACTGCAGTGCAGACAAAGTTTAACTTAAATTGTTTGATCCTGAGAGTGACTCTGTTTTACGTGGAAGACAAACCCAGAGATAAGCCATTTGATAAGAACTTGCTTTGGTAGATCCTGGAACTGTAGTGGGTTGTGTAATTCCCGGAACGGGAAAGGAGCTCTTCAGGGCTTCAAGTGTGTGGATCCAACAGAGGGAGGGAGAGCGGGAGAGAGAGACAGACAGACAGAGAGAGTGGTGGTCTGGCAGCTGTCCCCAGGATGCCAAGATGCTCAGATGCTAAGCAGGTGCAATGCACCCATGAGCAGGGGACCCTGAGGAATGGCTGCTGCGTGGGGACCACAGAGGAGCCCAGGTTCCCCGCTGGCACGGGGAGGGGGTAGGAAATGCTTTTTATGCTGGTGTTGAACTTCGTGGATTTGCCGGCCTACTTGTGCTCCACATGTGTTTGTGTGTGTGCGTGTGCAGGGCACGTGAACACGCGTGGGTCTTAAGTGGTTTCCTGCCTGAATTCTGTCCCTGGACCTGTCACAACTGCTGAGCTTGTTTTCCACACCTCACCTGCACTTCCCACCACTGGGCACTAGAAAAGCGGTGGCGTTGCCGCTCCTCATCCGCCCAGCTCGCTTACTGCCTGGCCTCCTCCAGAAGGTCGCCTTCACTTATCTGCACTTTTCCTGTCGTTTTATGTTATTCTTCCAGTACCTGGCAATGAACTGCAGCGCTGAGAGATGCTTTTATGATACATACTAAGAAGAAAGGAGTAACTTTACCCTTGACTGCTGTTTTTCTATTTCAGCGCTGTCTCTCCATCACTGCACTTCAGTGATGGGCCCGCAGACTGGCCGCGGCGGCCGGCAGGTCTGTGGGCAGCTCAGCGTTCCGGGGGCCAGAAGCCTGCTTGCAACACCACACTTTATATACTTCCCTGAGTCTCTAGGTTCTTGGGATAGAAATATAATTTTCTGCTCCATAAAAAAGAGGTTAAACCTCTCAGAGTGCCATTTTGTCTTGGATTTGGGAGGTTAGAGGGTGGATTTTAACTAAGATCATGGTATTCTCTCAAACAACCACTGAAACAAGCTGTAGCAAAGACACGCACTCCTATGTTAACGATGGATTTCAACATTTGAGACTACGAGCTAAACTTGTTCGTGTCTACAGGTATCTTTATTTTTAGCTTTATTTAAATTTTAACTTGGAATACTATTTATAGGTTGAAAATTGCCATGCACCAATATATAGCAATATCAAATTTAAGGGAAAAAATCCATCTGCTCAACAAGAATATGCCTTAAAAGTTTTTAGTCAACCCAATACACAATTTTATACATGGAAGCACAAAAGGTTAATACTCATTTATAATGTTAAATTCATTGATTTTACAACATAAACATTTAAAGCAAAATATTACCAAAATCCTGTTTTAGTGTGAAATACTGCTCTCTTTTCCTCATGTTTTTCTAAATGGCTTGTATTTCTATGACGAACAAAACTTTTAGATATAAAATGAGGAGCTTTTTTGTAGGTCTTGTTCAACTCCAATCCCAATGCAACACACAGTGAGCAAATGACTAATTTGGCACAAAGCAAAAAACTCTGCCTCTTCTGGTTGGTGTCGTGCTGAGGACACGGGGACTGTGCTGGTGGCCTGTGTGCTGGCGGCCGAGTGCCACCTTGCAGGCGAGAAGCTCTGACAGCGGTGGGACCAAGGGAGGGAGCAACCGCGTGGGGGCACGGGGTCACCCTGTGCCCGGGAGCGATGATGTGACATGCAGCAACAGGGTCTCAGTGGGGAAGGAGACCTGTTTTGTATTATCCCTAGAGTATTAGGGGACAAAACATTTCAGGGAAAGGATGACCATGCTCATTCATTTACCCATTCATTCATTCACTTACTCAACAAAAACTGAATGAACACCTTAATGTGAAAGGCACTTGGGAATAGAGAAATAAATAAGATAGTCATTTTTCTCTTGCTCTCATGGAGTTTACATTCTAGTAGGAAACGCAGAATTTAACAAAGACCTAAATCCTTAATTGTTACGTTTTGGTTATAATTGTGTTGCAATCGGGTGCTATGAGAAAATATAATGGGGGACATGCAATCTGGATATTCTTAAAAAGTGATATTTAAGCAGAAATTTGACGGAGGAGAAGGAGCGCGCCGAGTGAAGTTGCTGGGCTGGGATGAGGGAGGTGTGGTTCAGGGGCAGACGCGGCGTGTGCCAGGGGCTCGCGGCAGGCCGGTGCGGTCCAGGAACTGAACGGCAGACCAAGTGGAGCTCCGTGGCTCGGTGGAGAGAGAGGTGTGATCAGGCTGAGGAGGGTGCTGTTCTGCTCACGGGTTTGAACTTTATCTGGAGAACAGTGGGGCGGTTTGGAGCAGGAGTGCGGCACAATCGGACGTGTGCTTGAGGAAAAGGGTCTGGCGGTTGCTGGGGTCTGGGTGGCAAGGTGACGAGGACAGCAGGGACGGCAGGAGCGAGGCCACTTTGCACGTGTCAGCTGGGGATGGTGGTGGTGGTTTCTGTGTGACTCGGTGCTTTCTGGGTCTGCTGCACTTAGGGTGCTTGGTCAGGTTTAAGCTGTACGTTTCATGGGTGAGACGTGTTACGGTGTTAAGGTGAGAACATTAAAGTTTTGGCACCCAATCCTCTGAACCAACTATATAGCTCTCATTTTGGGTTACATTTCAGGATGGTATATAATGTTACATGTTTCCTTACAGCTTAACACCCTGCAAAATTTAAGGCAGCAGCTTCTGTGAGCTCCGGCTTTTGTAATAGGCAGCAAAATTTTGATTTTTCTAACAGCCACCTGGCTGCCAACATTGTTGCTCTCAGTATTACTTTTTGACAGTTAGCGTGCCATGCTGTTGGAAATGCCATTTCTGTTATGCAACATCGGGGTGACTAAGTGAGGCAGGATACCCCGCGCAGGAACACGCTCCCAGTTCCTTACGAGCATCTGAAATGTGGCCGTGAGAATCCGATGAATCCTGTCGCTGCAGGCCACGTGCCCTCTCTTCCTGCAGGCGTGCTGGGTGCTGCTGAGGATGCTGTGGTGTGAGCCGCACAGCTCTGCAGCCTCTGAGATGCAGCTCCTTAGAGACAGAAGCCATCTCATGGTGGGCAAGTGTGTTCATTAGCTGCTTATTATGTTGCATCAGGTTTTCTTACCTTTTGGTAGGCTGTAAGAAATGTAATATAGTGGAAAGACCATAGCTTTGGAGATAAGTGCATCTTGCTTGTGCCATGTGGAGCTCTGTAACCTGAAGCATATTCTTTAACCTCTCGAAGCCTGTGAAAAGGGGATGATGATAATACTAGCCTTTAGAGATTCCCACGAGGACTATTTATGATGGTATTTGCAAAGTGTCCTGCACAGGGCCTACCACAATACACATGTCTGACACGGAGTTTCCTTCTGTATAGTAACAACGTAATAACTAGCTTGCCTAATGTCACCCAGGGGCCCCAGAGTCTTTCTGCGGTAATGGAATCATTACCACATCCTCATATATTGCAGCTGATTTGTGGGAACATCACTTATCTGTGTTGATCCTTCCTTCTGAGGGCAGGGATAATCAAATTAGAAGGATGAGGCAAAAACAACTATAAGTTCTGACGATATCTGACTATAATTTGAAGACTGTCAGCAACATAATAACCAGTATGGTATTTTTTCTCTGACAAATACATGAAAAGATACAGTGTTGCTCTCAAATAGTGAAGAAGGTGGTACAGCTTGGCCTCTCCTGGCACTTCTAGCACAAGTAGCAACCACTTGCAGATCACTCTATAGCTCATGCCAGTTGGCCCCAGGCAGGGCACAGGTGGTGGCTGACTCTGCACCTCCCAGGAGGCCCCGGAGCCAGTGCACCTGGTAGACAGCTTCAGACCAGGCCAAATTTCAACCCAACCACTGCATGGGTGATACACTTGAGGGGTGGATTCGGTGAGCACCAAAGCCCCACCGAAGCCCCACCGAAGCAAGTCTTGCTCCTTAGGGTTGGCTCATACACAGAAGCTCCTCTGCTGTAGTTGCAGCCAGTCCTCACAGCCAATTGGCCCAGGAGCCAGTCGTTTCCAGCATGCGCCAACAGCCATGAAGGTTCAACTACAATAGGACAATGTACACAGTTCACCCAGGGGGCGCACCTGGAGTGTGGAGCTCGGGTGAACAAGGAGGCTGTGCCACTGGATCCCACAGGCCATCTACTACACAAGGCCACTCTACCAAATCCAGGAGACACAGCAGCTCTACCTGATTCGTAGAAACAAACACAGGTAAGTAGCTCAAGTGAGGAGGCAAAGAAACAGGTCCCAAATGAAAGAACAGGAAAGATCTATAGAAAAAGAACTAAATTAAATGGAGGCAAGCAAACTGCCAGATATAGAGTACAAAATAATGGTTACAAGGATGCTCAAGGAACTTAGTGGAAACTTCAACAGCATAACGAAGGAAGCTATTAAAAAGAACCAATTAGAAATGAAGGGCACACTCACTGAAATGAAGAATAAATTACAGGGAATCAACAGTAGGGTCGATGTAGTAGAGGATCAAATCAGTGATTCAGAATACAAGGAAGCAGAAAACACCCAATTAGAACAGTAAGAAGAAAAAAAGAATTCAACAAAATAAGGATAATGTAAGAAGCCTTTGGGACTACTTCAAGCACACCAACATTTGTATCATGGGAGCACTGGAAGGATAAGAAAGAGAGCAAGAAATTGAAAACCCATTTCAAAAAATAACAGAAACTTCCCTAACCTGGTGAAGGAAATAGACATACAAGACTATGAAGCGCAGAGAATCCCAAACAAGATGAACCCAAAGAGGCTCACACCAAGACAGATCATGATTAAAATTCCAAAGGTTAAAGACAAAGATAACTTTTTTTGGTGTTGAGTTTTGTAAGTTCTATATAAATTTTGGATATTATCCCCCTATCAGATGCATTGTCAAATATGTTCTCCCATTCTGTGAGTTGTCTTTTTATTTTGTTGATGATTTCCTTTGCTGTGCAAAAACTTCTTAGTTTGGTGGTAGTCCTATTTGTTTATTTTTCCTTTTGTTTTCCTTGCCTAGGGAGATATAGCAGATAAAATATTGCTATGATCTACGTCCGAGATTTTACTGCCTATGTTTTCTTCTAGGATTGGCTTCAGGTCTAATACTTAAGTCTTTAATATATTTTGAATTTATTCTTGTGTGTGGCATAAGAAGGTGGTCTAGTTTCATTTTTCTGCATGTATCTGTCCAATTTTTCCCAATACCATTTATTGAATAAACATCTTTAGCCAGTTGTATGCGCTTGCTTCCTCTGTCAAGTATTCATTGACTATAAAGGTGTGGGCTTATTCCTGGGCTCTCTATTATGTTCCATTGATCTATGTGTCTGTTTTTATGCCAGTACCATGCTGTTTTGATTACTATGGCCTTATAGTATAGTTTTATATTAGGTAGTATGATTCCTTCAACTTCATTCTTCTTTCTCAGGATCACAGTTGCTATGTGGAGCCTTTTGTTGTTCCATACAAATTTTTAAAATATTTGTTCTACTTCTGTTAAATACTTCAATTTAATGGGCTTGTTTCCTTGTAGTGCTTCTTATGGCACAATGGTAATCTGATAACCATTCAATTTACCGGCATCTTCTGCTTTATAGAGGAAAACCTTGAGACCCAAAGAAGGTAAGTGACTTTCCTGAGGTGTCACAGCTATTTAATGATGGAGTCAAGATGAGAATCCAGGTCTCCAGACTGCCAGACCAGTACTCTCTATACCATTTGTTCTTCTGAAAATATTTATCGAGCACCTATTATGTTCCAGGCATTGGCCTATAGTTATACCATAAATGTGCAGCTTCATGTATCTACCATGCCAGAGAGCTTATCTCTAGCACTTATAATTTTAAAAATTATTCTTTTTGGTATGCTTAAGTATACACTCAATCTTTCATTCTCTCAGGACATTACTATACTTTTGCTATAGTATACTATTCCACACTCACAGTCCACACACATCTGCATTGCAATACGTATCTGTTCTGAGTTACATGAGGGCAGGGTCTTCTGTTCAGGGATTTCAGCCAGCCTCCTCTGCCAGGCTCAGGTCATTTGCGGAGACGGGACTGCTTCTGGCCCATTTTCTCAAACCAAGTGCATAGCTACCACACTGTTGCTCCCCTGAGTCTGTAGATGTATACTTTAACTTCAAGTCTGATGTCCTGACATTGGCTTTGTAGGACTCAATTACCTGAAGTTGTTCTCAGTGTTTCACTTTGGGAGAAATTTGTAAGTTATAGAAAATCATTTGATGTAAGGATTTTGTTAGGATTTACAGAGCCTGGTTTGGGCCAGCACTTACTCAGTCTTAAATCCAAAGTTACCTTATTTACAGCTATGGAGTCACTATCAATCTTATTCTCAGCTCAAACTGCATTTGAAAACTCCTACAAAATACCTAGATTAAATGTGTAGAGGGGAACTAGGATTTCTCATCCCTCTTTACTTCATTTGGTCTAGGAACAGAGATTCAGGGGTTGAATTTCAAATCATCAGAGAGTTCTTCCTGAAAATAGAAAGAGTTTCTCCCACTTCCCTATTTGGCAGCCCCGTATCAGAAGGACTGCATCAAGCAGCGTGTGCTAAGCTCACTTCTTCTCAACGTTTCCTCTGTATCTCTGCATTTACGGGGCCCCTTTCCTCTCAGCAATCAGCACATCAGTTTAGAAAGTGAGCAGTGGCGATGAATCACTACCATATGTCATAAGACCAAATGTTAACTAATGTCCATGGCAGCAAAAAATCCACAAATTCATAAACTCATCTTTCTTATGCCAGAACCTACCTATCACATGCCATTAAAATATACTGCCTTTTCTAACACCACTAGAACTTGTGGGACATTATTATGAGTCTGAGATCTTAAAGATCTATATTTCCTTTTGGGGACCAGACTTAGGCAAATTGAATACTTATAAAAACAATTTAAGAACATGCTCTTTCATGCTATTATTTACTTTTTCTTCTTGAAAGAAGTATCTTTACGTTTGGTGGTGGTTATGTTCTGTTATGGAAATGAGTTAAAACTTGGTCTTTAGCCACATTCTCTCCTAACGCTTTTCTCTGCTTTTATCTTTAATTTAACAAGTACTTACTGAATTCCTGCCGAGTGGCAGGCATGCTGCCGGGTGAGGGAGGTGCCGCAGTGAACAAATGGGTTTCCGCGAATGCAGAGGACAAAGGTCGTACCTTTGAAACGACTCAGTAAAATTGATAAACTTTTGACACGAATGGTGAATAGAGAAAGAATAAATGTAATAAAAAGGGAAATATAACCACAGATTCTACATTTATTTTAAAAAGATAAAATTTGAACCTATATGCCATCAAATAGAAAAAAAGATAAAATATGTATCTAGAAAAATAAAATTGACTCAAGAAGAGATAAAAGTCTAAATGATCCTATTAATGATTAAAATAACTGAACCAATTACTCAATATCTTCCTACAAAGAAAACATTGGCTCCAATAATTTTGGAGGTAAGTCCCACCAATAATCCAAGGAGCAGATAATTCCGCACTTTCAGATAGTAAAGCAGGGGAAATACTTCCTCAGTTTCTTTTATTCTTTTTTTTTTTTTTTTAATTTTCTTTATTTATTTTTAGAGAGAGAGGAAGAGAGGGAGAAAGAGAGGGAGAGAAACAGCAATGTATGGTTGCCTCTCACATGGCCCTCACTGGGGACCTGGCCCGCAACCCAGGCATGTGCCCTGACTGGGAATCGAACCGGGACCCTCTGGTTCCCAGCCCGCGCTCAATCCATTAAGCTACACCAGCCAGGGCCTCAGTTTCTTACGAGACGACTAAAAGCTTGGTTCTAACACCAGCCAAGGACAGATAAGAAAGGGAAGTTACATGGCAGTTTTGCACATAGATATAAAAATTCTAAATGGAAATGTAGGCAAGCTGAACCCAGCAATGTAGTAACAAAATATAACACTTTATGACCAAGTGGGATGTGTTCCAAAGTGGAAGGTAAGTTAAGTATGAGAAAAGAGATTATTGTAATTTACCTTTTAAAGTTTGAAGTTGCACAAAAATATGCTTATCTCGATAAATGCAGGAAAAATATTTGCTAGCATTCCAACAACACTCGTTATAAAAGAAAGCAAATTTCCTGAACCTGTTCAAGAGTAGTTACTACACCTACAGCACACACAGCGCTTCAATGCAAACACTGAAAGTACCGTTCTGTTTAAAATCGGGATCCAGACAAAAATGTGTACTTCAGCTCAAATGAGAAAACAACAACAACGAAGAATAGCAAAATGTTTAGAAACAAAAAAAGGAACAAAAATGTCAATATTAGCAGATTATACAAATTTTTTGCATAAAAATAGGAAGAATCTACAAAGCTTAATGTTGTGTCTCAGAAGCACACTAAGGTCCTTAAGCCTCTCCAATGTAACTTACTTGAAGGGAAATGTTAAGAGTTAATATATTTGGTCCAACTTAGTGCTTGATTTTTTTTTAATAATAATATTCACTATGACAACTACCGTTCATTGAACACCAACTACCCAGCCGAGAACTGCGTACATTTTTACAGTTAATACTTTTATCCTCACATGAACTTCAAGTTATTGTTCAAGGTATTAGTGTCCTTGCCTTACAGATGACAAGCTGAGATTCGGAGGAGTAAGGTAACTTTGGTTCCCAGGCTAGAAAGTGGTGAAAGTGGGATTTCAAAGAGGGTCTTTTGGACATTGAGCTTGTGTTCTTTACACGGCAGCCCCCAACTTCTTGGCACCAGGGACCAGTTTCGTGGAAGACAATTTTTCCACGGACAGGAGAGGGGATGGTTTTCGGGATGATTCAAGCACGAAACGTTCAAACCCCCTCCCGCTGTGTGGCCCATTCTTAACAGGCCAGGGACTGGTGCCCAGCTGCAGCGTGGAGGGCGGGGCCCCTGCTTTACAGCACAGGCAGCTTCCCTCAGGCACCGAGCCTGTGTCCTATTGATGTCCCAGGTGCTCAGTAAATATCTGTGGACTGTCTGCAGCCCAAATCACAAGCTTGGCTCACAAAGGGATCAATACTGGAAAAATCAGGAGTCAAGGCCATTAAAGCAGCTATCGCTTTCCAGGATTTTCTGGTCCCTTTGCTTTTTCTTTCCTCTTGGGGCAAGAAGGGACTTTCTAGGGAGTTCACGCTGTTTAGGCACCGGAGAGACTAGAAGACATCTGTATTAGTTTGCTAGGGCCGTCGTAACAGACTGTGGGGCTCAAACAACAGAAATTCGTTTTCTCACAATGCTGGAAGACAGAAGTCCAAGATCAAGGTCTTAGCAGGTCTGGTTTCTTCTGAGGTTTCTCTCCTTCACTTATAGATGGGCAACTTCTCACTGTGCCCTCAGGTGGTTGTTTGTGTTGTCACTGTCCTGCAGCCTCAGGCAGGTTGGAAACTTCCATGGCATGTATGGTAATGGCCTTGAAGGGCAATCCTCCTTGGACAAATAACATCAGTAGGCAGCCCTCCCAAGCTTCACTGACAGTTAACAAGAGTGTAGCCACTCACGTTTCAGGCTCAGACAACGACTCTCACTGGACTCATTGATGAAAAGGCAAATGCAAGGTCAGCCCTCTATTGAGAACGGGAGCAACCAGCAGGATATCCCTCCCTCCTTGTTTTCCCTTCATCTTTTAAGAACCTGCCAAGGCTTGATGAGTGGGAGCTTCAAAACACCCACCCACCCAGCCATGCATTCAACAATTCATCAATTCTGGTTCGACAACAGGAACTCAGAAGCAATTTCAAATTCCAGATGGAGTTAGAACATAATAACATTTTGACATTTCATGAGAATATTCTTTAAGGTCATGTGTTGGCAGCAGAAGCCATACAGGGGTCATACAGGGTAGAGCATGGGAAGAAACCTGCATAATAAAGCCGAACTTGGCAACACCCCTCATGCTGCCTCTCCTCTGTGCTTAGCTTCTCCCCATGTTCCTTTTAGAGAAGAAACAGAGCTTTCTCTTTGGAATATAAATCTGGAGGCAGCTTTGAATCCAATCCAAGGGCAATTTCCCAAAGAACCAGGTCACCATTAAGTTTCTGCCCAGCCCTTCAATTTGATAAAGAGATATTGAAACTGTCTTTATCTGCTGAATAGACACCATGGGTCTCCAGGTAACTTCTATGATGATCACTGGAATTGACATTGGCCTTGAATCTGAAATTAATATGTGCACAGCTTCATTTAAAAATTTCTTTAGCATTGTTCCCACAGAAAGGATCACAGAGGACTGGGGAACTGGGAGGTAGTTAGGTCTCAAGGGCATCAACAGGGAGGGTGTTTAAGGTTTTAGTGATGGTTAAATAAGGTTAGAGGACAAGTATTTGAAGAGTCATATTATTTTGTAAACTTACATTTCTGGGACATGCCCACTTTTGTCATGATTTATCATCTTCTGACTCAGGGTTTGGACGCAGAATATAGGATGTCTTGGAACTTCACAGATTACTTAAATCATCACAGTGACATTAGAAAGAAAATGTTTAAACTTTCATTATGGAGAGGACATGGTGAGAGCAATTAACATTTATCAGGTGTTTGCTGTATGCTTGGCACTGTGCTAGTAACTTTATAGGATTTCTTTATTTAATAAAAAATAATGTGGCGGCAACATTTAGCACTAAGACGTACCCCTGGCAGGATGCAAGGCTTGGAGGGAGCCGTATGGAACGCAGGACGCTGTCCTGCTTACTTCCTCACGTCTTTCCTTTTCCCCCACCTCAGTTTCCACGGGCAGGTGGCTGTGCTTCCGTCACTCCTATGACGCGGTACTTTAGAACACACAGCTTTCAGGAGATTTCCCGAATTCCAACGTCACCCCTAACAACAGGCCTTCCTTAAGCAGGGATCCAGTATCACACCATCGAATCCTTCTAAGTCCTCATTTCTTCGTGTTCCTTATAACCCTGTATTTTTTCTTGTTGGTTTGTCACTATCTGTATTCCCATCTAGAATGCAGCCTGTTTTCTCCTCTCCTGTGTCCCCAGGGATGGGCGCCAAGTAAATGTCAAAGGTTATGTGTTGCATGAACGTCCATCCTTACCCATGGTTTCATTTTTTGCCATTTTAGTTATCCATGGTTTAAAAATATCAAATGGAGAATTCCAGAAACAAACTTCATAAATTGCGAGCTCTTCCGAGGAGCACGCTGACCTCTCAGCAGCCTGGTCCCACCCTGCCAGGACGAGAACCAGGCCTCTGACTCCCGTGGCCTCCCGCAGCCCCTTGCATCTGCCCCGGGCCCTCGGGCAGGCAGCAGCCAGCTGGGTTGTTGGGTTGGCTGTGGCTGTGGCTGTGGCTGTATGTCAGGGCCTGTGCTCAGGCAGCCCCCAGTTTGCTTAAACATGGCCCCCAGGTGCAAGAGTAGCGATGCAGACAACGCGGATATGCCAAGAAAAGCCGTAGCTGTTTATTAGGGGTCGTCAGAAGGTCAATAGTGGCCTAACGCTGCCTCGCGGTGCGCACTTCACGTGGACCTCGCTTCATCCCGCTGCGCAGGCCTGCTGTCATCTGACGTCATCACGAGAGAACGGGTGAGGCCGGTACAATAGGATATTTGGAGAGACGCGGAGAGACTACATTCACATAACTTTAATTACAGTATATTGTGGGAACTGATCTATGCTATCACTTGTTAACCTCTTACTCTGCCTAATTTATACATTAAACTTTATCATAGGTATGGCTTTATAGAAAAAAACCCCAGCATATAGGGTTTGGTACTGTCCATAGTTTTTGGCATCCGTGAGGGGTCTTGGAATGTATCCTCTGTGGTTCGGGGGGACGAATGTATTAATGACAAGATTTAGGCAAATATATAGTAGCCCCACTAACTGGCTGACTGATTTGGATGAGATAGTCATGTTTGGAAGCAATCAAGTTTCTTGCTGATGGTGGCAGAAATCTCAAGCTTTTCCATGAATTCACAGTAATACAAGACTGAACTTACTTCCAACCTGCCACGGTGACGTCTGATGCATTGCTTAGCTCACTAAAATACGTTTTCATTTTCTTGTAATTAATGTTTCCTGAGTGGGGCACCAGCCACCAGACACCAGGCCAGCCACTGCAGAAATGAGAATAAAATAGTAAATGGGGGTTAACATTTATTGAGCACTTACTATATGCCATTAACACTTGTGTAACTTTTCCTGCTATATACTATTTTATTGCTTGGATATTACATAATTTTAAAATCTCTTTATATTTTGATGGACATTTGGGTTGTTTCCAGTTTTTGCTGTTCATACTTACAAACATTCTAATGCACATTTCCACACAGGCAAGGATTTATCCAGGCATTGGTGCTCAAACTGTGATCCTTGGACAAGGAGCTTAGACTCAATTCCAGATGTACAGCATCAGAATACATGTGGATGGGACCCAGCAATCTGGGGTTTAATAAGCCCTCCAGGTGGTGCACATTAAAACCATCTGGGGAGCTTTCAAAAACACCAAAGACTGAAGCCTACCAAGGAATAATTAAGTCATCATCTCTCAGGCTGAGGCCAGGTGATTTCACCCTGCCACTAGAGTAGAGAACTGCAGCTATTGGTCTGCGGGTAGGAGTGGGATTTTTAGGACGTAGAGGACAGGTTTGTTCAATTTACTACCTGAAGTCAAATTGCTTTTCCAAAACGGTTGTCCTAATTTATGCTCCCACCAGCTGTTTATGAGTGTTCCTGTTGGCCCCCATCTTCACCAATAATTGTATGATTTAACTTTTTAGTTGTGCTATTTTGATAGTTGTGAAATGGTATCTCATAATTTCAATTTCTATGTACTTAATTAATAATGGGGCTGAACATCTTTTTATATGTTTAAAGGCCATCAATATTTTGACTTCTGTGAAATGCCTCTTTAGATCTTTTGCCATTTTTCCCCAACTGAATTGCCTTTTAATTGGTTTGTAGTAATTTTTATGTATTCTGGATGTTAATTCTTTGTCAGAATTACATGGAACAAGCATCCTCCTTCTGGCTTATTTTTAAATTCTCTTTAGAGAGTATTTTGAGCAACAAATTCTTTTGTTATTTATCTCTTTTCTATTAGGGTTTGTGTGTGTGTGTGTGTGTGTGTGTGTGTGTGTGTGTGTGTGTGTATGTTTTGCTCTGTTTGAGAAATCTTTTCCTACCCAAAGTCCAAAGGATAGTCTCCTATACTTCTTAACATTTTAAACCTTTGCTTTTCCCATGTAAGTACTTCATTCACCTAGAATTTAAAAAAAAAATCAGTGGTCTAAAGTAGATACCATTTTCACTTATTTTCCTTTTAGATAAAACATTGTCTAGTACCATTTACTAGTTAATCCATCCTTTCTCTACTAAACATGCCAGCTTTGTTCATATATTTGTTTTCAATAAATGCATGGTATATTTCTGAGCTATTTTATCTGTTGATCAACTTTTTCACCCATGAACTAGTGCTTCACTGTTTAATTATTATAATCAGTCCTGATACATGGTGGCGGGGGGGAAGCCCCTACCTCATTTTTCTCCAAGAACATCTTGGCTATTTTTAGTACTTGGTACTTCAGGGACAACAGTTAACTTGTCAGATACCATAAAAAGTCTTGCTAAAATTTCTATTAGAAATGCATTGAATCTTTAGATCAATTTGAAGAAGTATAGCATCTTTAAAAGTGGTGACTTATCAGAGGGGAAGGGAGAGGACTGGATGGAAGAAGGTAAGGGACTAGCCAGAGAACATATATGCATGACCCGTGGACACAGACAACAGTGGCGGGACGGCCAGGGAAGGGGGCAGTGTGGGCTGGGTGGGGGTGGGCCAAGGGGGACAAACGGGGACAGCTGTACTGGTGTCAACAATACAAAATAAATAAAAATGTTGACCCTTCCAACTGGTAAAGATAGTATGTCTCTAAGATTTTTTTAATGTTTATCAATAAATTTTAATATTTTCTACATAAAGTCCTTACAAAATTTTTACTGGATGTATTGTCTGGACTCCTGATGTTTTTCTTGTTATAAATAATCTTTACTTTTTAGTTGCATTTTCTAATTGTTAGTATCTGTATATTGAAATGAGATTGATTTTCTGATATTAATCTTATGTCTGGCAACCTATCTAAATTATTTTATTAATTCTAATAAAATTTTATAGAGTATTTTGAGTTTTCTTTGCAAACAACTATATCATCTCTATTACTACAAAGCCAAGTTACATAAAACTGGGCATCCTTGCCTTTTTTCTGATTTTAAAGGAACTGATATTTTCAACATTTCATCATTGAGTAATATATTTGTAGTAGAGTTTATATATATATGTTTTTAGTTACTTTTGAGTGGGCTAAGAAAGTTTCCTCCTATTCCTGGTTAGCTAAGAAATTTATCAGTTGTTATTTCAGTTCGTGTCAAAATTATTATTCAGGTTTTCCCCATTTTAGTCCATTAATATGGTGAATTATATTAATCGATTTTTCTAATGTTGAATCAATTTTACATTCCTAGAACATTCCTCATTGTTCATGACTCATTGTTTCTTCTCATAGTCAGCATTTGTTTGTTCAGTGGTCAGGATATGTTTACATCTACTTTAGCACATAGTTTTCTTTTCTTACGCTGTTTTGTCTGATGTTGGTATCAAGATTTTGCTCACCTCACAAGATATATTGGGAAAGTATCTCCTCTTTTCCTGCTTTATAAAAAAATTATTGCATAAGATGGAAATTATACTCTTCTGAATGTTTGCTAGAATTCTCCACTAAAATAATGTGTGCCCGATGCTTTCTTTTGGTAAACATTTTGGTTTTACACCTTTTACTAAATATAACACATTCAGAGAACAATGGAACTGATGAATTATGAACACACCCGTTTAACCAGCGTGGTGATCAACACTCTTTAAATGCAATAGACTTTGGATAAATGGGCAAAATGTACTGAAAAAGTAAAAAAGAAGGAAGGCAGGGAGGGAGGGAGGGAGGAAGGGGGGGAGAGAGACAGACAGACAGACCCAAAGCATGGCCAGTGCCCCTGAAGCCCGGGGCCACGCCCCCTCCTCATCACTCCTCTCGCGACAGAATAGTAACGGTCAGGAGTGCTCTGACTTTTAACACGGTGTTTTAGTAGTTTTGCCTGGCTTTGAATTTTATGTAAATTAAATTCTACAGTATGTGTGTATAAGTGAAGATGTTTTGAGAATTCATAAATTTCTTTAATGGTTGTAGAGTTCTTTATTTCTTCGTCTAAATAAAGTTTACTTTCTTTTTGATAATGTATATTTTTCTAAAATTTTTCTTAGTTTATCTAAGTTTTCAAATTTGTGGGTGTACACTTATTCAAAGTATTTTTCATTATCTTTTTAGTCAATGTAGTATCAATGATTAGGTTTCTATTGTATTTCTGCCATTTTTTTTACTAGATCAGTCTTGTTAAAGGTTTGAAAATTTTTATTAGTCTTTCAAAAACAAACTTCCAGCTCTGTTTTCTCTATTTAGTTTTTATTACATTACTTTCTCTTTTGTCTTTATTATATTTTTCACTCTACATTCTTTGGGTTTATTCTACTGTTATTTTTAGTACTTGTTTTGTTTTATTCTTGTTATATTAATTTTTAGCCTGTCTTCTTTTCTTATATGTGTACTTAAAGATTATTGTGAAAACAGTGATGCCCTTATTTTAATTATATCCAGTACATTTCATTAAGCAGTATTTTCATGAAAATTTAATTCTATGCTTTCCTCATTAGTCCATTAGTATGGTGAATTATATTAATAGATTTTCTAAATTTCATTATATGTTCTTTGATAAATGAATTACTGAGGCATTTAAAAATAGAATAAATTTTTAGCTTTGATTTTTCACTTTATTATACTGTAGTAAGATCATGTGATCTACAACACTGATTCTGGAACTTCTTGCTTTGTGATGTAGAATTATTGAATTTTTATAAATATTTTATGTCTACTTGAAAAGTACATCTACTTTCTAATTGTTGGGTGCCAAGTTCTAAATATATATATATAGGATTTATCTATTTAATTGCATTGCTTAATTATTCCCTGTCTTTCCCGTAATAGTGAGGGCGGCTGAGGCTGTAACCTATAGCTCCACAAGTTCAGGTTGACTTCTGGCTCAGGCTCACATTTTACTGAAAGTCAGGCTGGCCGAGACCCAGCCCTGTGCTTCTGTATTGCCGCAGCGGGGACAGACGGGACCACCGCAGTGTGTCCTGGCGGCCAGCAAACACTTTCTACAGGAAGCAGCACTTTCAGTGGAATTCTGTAGCTATCATTTTGCCCTTCAAAATATTCTTGCCTTAAACCCCATTTTGTTTGTTATTAGTAGGGATATACTATTTGGAGTTTAGTATATTTAAAGAATCTGGTATATAGACTGCCTCGTTTTATTTTTAACCTTTCAATTTTCTTTGTCTGAGGTGTGTCTCTTATTAAAAACTAAAATGAAAAAATGTATAGTTCTATTGTTTTATGGCCCTAAAATTTTTTTCCTGAATTTCAAGGGATTTTTTTCCCCTTACCTTCCTTTGCCCCTCCTCCCTCCTTTCCTTTCTGCTTTATCTTTTTTTTTTTTTTTTGCAACCTTTTGGAGTAATTAAGATTTCCCCTCCCCCAAATTTCTTTTTATTATTTTTTTCTAGTTTGAAAGTTACATAGTATTTTAATCTTTTACTGTTTATTTATTTTAACATGCATATACAATATGTTAAAGCATGAATTTAACCAATCTATTGGCCTTATAAGGATCTGAAAGTTTTAATTATCAGAGTTTGATTCTCTATCAGCAGTACAGACAGTCTGAGAACTTGTTACAAATGGAAATTTCCACCCAGACCTACTGAAACAACCTGCGCTTTGCCAAGTCCCCTCAGTGACTTGGATGCATATTAAAGATTGAGAAGCTCTGCCTTAGAACATATTAAATCTAGTTATAGTCGTCCCAATCTGTATGCTTCTGGTGTTCAGAAATACAATCAGTCTGGATCATTTTCAACTCTACAAGTTAGACTTCGCTATTACTATTTTATATAGTTAATATTTGTGTAGAGTTATCCACAAGTTTACCATTTTGTTTGCTCGGCATTTCTTCTTGCACACCAGACCTTTCTCAGATCACTTTCTCCTGCCTGAGGCACGTCTTTGAGAAGTTTTCGTAGTAAGGGGCTATTGATAGTGAACTCAGTTTTTGATCATTGGAAAATATCTTTATTTTCTCATGTTTTTAAAATATCTCTATGCTAGATAAATTTCAAGATCAACAGTTATTTTTCTCAGTATTTTGAATATATTTCTGTTGTCATTTGACTTCCTTTATTGTTTTTGAGAAGTTAGCAGAGAGCTAGTTTTCCTCCCTTGGTGTTGAACATCTTTGTGTTCTTTTCTCCCTCTCCCCCTCTTCTCTCTCTTTGCTCTCTGCCTTCTTTGAAAAACATACTTTATTTATGAATATAAATCAAAGATATATATGAATATATTTATGAAAGATATCAATCCAAGGTTCAAGAAGCCTTTGGATTGCATGCTGAATACATATTCATTAGGGTTCCTGAACCTGAATATTGTTATCTTTCATCAATTCTGGAAAGTTATTAGTAATTATATCTTTGAACATTGTCTTTCTTCCATTTTTCTCATTTTCTGAAACTCCCATTATGTGTGTGTTGAATCTTCTACTCTAATCACAATATCTGTAAAAATTTTTATATTTTCCATCTTTTTGTTTGTGTATAATTATTTTCTTGGTCATGTCTCACATCTGTATTCTAGTTCACTAAAGCGCTCTTTACCGGTATCTCCTGGGGTCTGCCACCCACTCAATTAGCAACTGCTCTCAGAGAAAATGTGAGCTCCAGCACTTCTGTAATCACACTCTCATGCTTTTTCTGGGCTATATCTTCCTTTTATTTTATGTCTCAGCCATGATTTTGAGAAATGTTTATAATGTTTTATACAGTATTTTTTAATATATTCTGTCCTGGAATAGATTTCTCTACGTATCTATTTCATTGTATTGCCAGAAATGGAAATCTGAATTTATTTTCGCTTTTGGAATTTTGGATAATTTTATATTGTGACCTATTGTTGTTAGGTTTCATTCCTTGTGGGCAAAATTCCTGTCATTCATTTTGAAGTCCCCAAATTAAATAGTGTACTTAATATTGGATGAATAAATGATTCAGTAGTTAATGGAGCCCTCTCAAATCACCCAAGACCTAGTTGTGGGCAAGTACCAGAAGAGGGAATGCCATGAATTTAACTATTAGGAACTCAGCACACAGGCAGTTCAGCAGGAGGAAATGCTTGTTCAAGTGCCAATTTTTACCTCCCGTTGGACAACTTTTTAGGTTGAAGAAAATTAGGGAAAACAAAATATTTTCTCTAGATGCTGACAGGATGGTACAAAAATTTGTTTTCCATAAATTATTTCACATTCTAATTGTTTTTAATGGACTATTAAAATAGTTTTTCATTTCCAGACCACAAAAATTAAGATGCAAATAAATATAATCAAAGAAGACATTGAAAGACAGATGGCAAACAATCTTAGAAAGCTGCCCTCCCTCTGCTCTTCTGCCTCATCTCATCACACAGCAGCTCTTGGTCATATAAATTCTAGTTAAACGTGGCCTTTTTGGTTTTTCCATATTTAATCAGTTAAAGAGTGAAATCCCAACATCTACATATTTGTTCCAAATATGAAAATTATTATAGTCAAGAAAGGACATGGAAGTGGAAGAGGGTGTGGGGGCAATAAAGGAAAAAGAAAAATACAATAAAAATTTTTAAAAAAGAGAGCACAATGTAGTAACAACATCATTTAAAGATGACAAGCCACTCAGAGATCAGATGCACCAATCTCCTCATTCTACGATTTGGAGACTTAGGATTTCAAAATAAGAGTTACCCCCAAATGAGTGTCTACTCTTAGTCTTCGAAGATTGCCACAATAATTAGAGCTTATTTCCATGTATGACAGAGCAGTATTGTTCAAATCTATGGTTCTGGGAAAAAAATCCCTAAGATTGGGTAGTGTTTTTACCCAAATTAAAGACCAGCCTTTGCCTAAATGGGGCACAGGGTGAGATATTCATTGAGCTTGAAAGTACATCAAAATAATGTTGGTGAGTCTGATGATGATGATGATAATATTCATGTTCATATTTCTTTCCTTCTGTGCAGTTTCAACAACAACAAAGATGACCCCTCAGTGTGTTAGGACCACTGAGCGGTGCGGGTCAGTGCTCTACTGATGCCTTCGAATCTCCTGTGTCTCCTCCATTCAGCTCCTCCTGCTTTGGCAGCGCTGGCCAGGACAAGCTCCTCAAAGATACTCACTTCTCCCTCGGTTTCTATGATAGTAAATCCTTTTTGTTCTCTTCCCATCTTCCTCTCTGCATCTTTTCCCTCTTCCCTTTCCTCGTACCCTATCCTCAGCCATTAAATGTTAGCATAATGCGAAATTTTATAGTTTGTCCCGAGTCACCTCATTCAATTTCATACTTGAACTAATTTCAGGTTGTTGTCTATATATTTCTTTTGTTTTTCTAGGTTCATGTTTCTCACTGCCTACTTACTAATTTCCATTATAACATCCCACAGAGAACTTTAATTCACTGTGCAAAGGAAAATCATAATTTCCCCATTTCGCAATTATTCACCCTGGTTAGATTTTTAAATGTCTCAGTTTCTCTCACCACTCACATGTAATTGTGGAGAAAATCCAGTTAATACTGTACTACCAGCAGTTGTTCTTCTTTGCTTTTTCTCATGGTGCACCTTCCTCTTAAAATTTCAGTAAAAATTCATCTAGTTTTTTAAGAACTAACTCCAAGACTGACACTTCTGTAAGTCTCTCTCAAAACCCTTCAATGAAATTAATCATTTATTTTGAATTTTGTGAGTTTTCTTTAAATATCTCTCTTATTAGGTAAAATATAATTGACATACTTCAGGTACGCATGCACATGTAAATTCCTTCCCGTAAATTGTAAGATTGAAGGTGTTGCCTGCCTCTTAGTTGCTTGTGTATCTGCCACTGAGTCTAATGTAGTGCTGTGAATTTTAGGTTTCCAAAAATGAAAAGGATTGTGCATAGACAGTTTACCCGTTCCAAACCTAGCAAGGAAAACCTACCTCTCCTGAAGAAACAGCAGATAACTCAAAGAGAACTATTATGTTTATTTGCACCAAATCTATTAAAATAAGAGTTGCTTTTAAAAAATCATTTTATTTACGATGGGCTACAGAGTCCATGAGAAATTCAGCTTTAACATACATAAGTTCATAAATGATGATGAAGCAAGGCAGGCCCAAAGCAAACACATACACGTTTGGCCAGTGCCAGAAAGACCCCGTGTTAATTGCACATCTATGTAATGTGTGCAGCATTCTCTACATCTGAGGCATTATGGGCAAAAAAGACAAATGAGACAGTTTTTCAAAGGGGTTGTTCTTATAGCACTCCTTTAGCTTTACCAAAAAAAGTTTTCTTTTTAATTCAGAATGACTCTTGTCTTTAACCAAGAACCAATGCTATTATTACTTATAGGTAATTTTATTTTCATTGATAATAATGTTGGCTACTTGAAATATAGTTGAACTTTCACAGAGATAGTCTTGAAAGTGCCATGGTAACAGTGCCCAAAGATAGAAATCATGTGAATAATCCTGGTAACTTTAGAAATGTTTCAAGATAACACAGAGTGATATTCACTTATGTCTCATAACAGTGTTCCAAATATCAAACTTAATTGAACTTGAGTCCCCATTAAACCAGTTGTCCAAAAGAATTAATGCACAAATCTTCTTCAATGATTCCTAAGGTATGAGCACAATAATCACTCAATTCTAAATTACATGCAAAATCAGAAATAAAAGTAATCCTCTTATATGGACTGTGTTTAGATTTGCATTGCTTCTGTGAACCATAATGAACATGCCCTACTGTCTGCTTCCGAGAGGAAAAAACTGCTTCTTGACACTTGCAATGTAACAATAATAGCTGGGGTCGTTCATGTCTGAGTCCTAGAACTGGTTTTCCTTGCATTATGTGTATTCCATGTTGGAAATATTTTGCAGAGTGAAAAATACATGGCTTTGGCTCTGTTGGAAAATAATACCCTGACCTGGATCACTGTGTTATCTTGGAGCCTTTACTTCTAAGTTTGGTGAGTTGAGATGAATTCTGGAGGATAAGCATCTTTGGGGGAATCAGTAGATGTGTTGGAAAAGAAGTTATAAATTGGTTGTACATTTCTTAGTATCTTTTTTGAAGAAATGGGAAGAAAAAAAGGAAAGCATCTAAGCCATGATTTTATGTAATAATATACATTATGGTCATATTAATAGTCATTCAAGAAGAGAGAACCATGTCACATTCATTTCCGTCAATACCACTGAAGCATTCAGTAAGTGCTTTTGATGTGATGGAGCTGTGCTAGGGATGAGGAGCGTGGTGTCCAGTAGGACATGGCACTGTGTTCATGAATCTGATGCTCTAGTGAGTTTAGACTTACCACATCCTGTAATAGTCATCAATTAGACGTTGCTCATAAAGGTGCGTTGTGTTCCAACTTAGAAGATAATTTTGCTTTTTAACTTGCATAATAAGGTGGTAGTCCACATTCTGCTCGTCAAATATTTAAAACTAGACTTGACTGTGGGTGAGCTTCATCCGGCAGAGCTCTCCCAGCCGCCATGGTTGAGAATAAATCTACTAATACATGATCTGCTTGGGGAGGAAAGACTGACCAGTCTCTCAGAGGAGAAAGGTCTGGAGCCTCTTTCTCAATGGGCTTTTACTGAGTGTAGCTGCGTAGGGATGCACATCAAAGAAAGGAGGTGTGGTTCACAGATAATGTTTCTGGGATGATGGGGATCCTTTTGAGACAGGGTCTGATAGACAGGGTGATGCCAATCGGCTGTAAAACCTGGGGAAACAAACTTATTTTGTGCTTGGACCCTTAACATTTAAATTGAGGACATTCTTAGCAAAGCAGGTTTCACAGGATTTAATGCGGCCTTTCTCAGGCCTAATTGCCCCTTCCCGGGGAACCACCCATTCTGGCATAGGGCTGCACCCCTCTTCAGCATTGTAACAGGCCTGAATCAGGTGGGGAAGCAAGACAGCCAAGAGATTAGGAGACTTTTTACAGATAGAATGAGGACTCAGGCTGTGATAAAGCTGAGAGGTGAGGGTCTTTTTTCCCTCCTCCATAATCCCCTGAGTCCTTTCCTGATGGCCCCTTCATGACTGTGCCTGTCTTAGGTTGTTCCTTCCTTGAGGAATCTTACCCATCATTGACTACCAGCCATCCTCCAGGGGCCAAGCAGGGTGAAGTAAGGGGGGCAGAGGCTGCGCCCCTGCTGGGAAGGTAAGTTTTGTCTCCTTATTGGCTTATGGTCCCAAGGTCCCCCAGCTGTGGGATCTTTACACCTGTCAGTGAGATTACAGCTCCTGAAACCAGGCAGCACAGTTCCCAACACTTGACCATACAATTTATCACCTAAACCGACGCAGTTTTGAGAATGAAAGAGTTATTTATAATTATGCTGGGGTACCAGGCATAAACCAGGAGAGAACCTAGTTTATATATGGGCACTTGAAAAACCCAGAAATATTCCCTTAATCAATAACGTATACTCCAATTTGGAGCTCTCATCATGGAGAGAAACTCTAATGTATCTACTTTACTTAATGAATGGCTAACAGATGTAGTATTACACAGAAAAAGCCTGAAAAACATGTTATTCATTAACTTCTAGGTATTTCAGATTTATCATTTCCTGATGATTAGGGAGAATCAGAATCCACATATATGAGTCATAGGAGCTTAGCCTCCAATGCTGCTGTCACCTTTAAATTATGTTTTACTGTTCTCAGTCTGTATTAAGCATCAGTATAAGAAAGAACTGTGCAGCCTGGTGACTTTGTGTTTGTGATAAAAATGTTGAAGATTTTCCCCATTGTGTCATTTAATGGTGTGTTAAAGAGTCCACATGTCTTCTCCTATACTGTTTGTTCCCTTTTCGAGAACTAATGAGCTTCTTTCTATCAGAAAAAGCTTTATATAGGCTTCTAATATGTCCGTATATGCCTGGCTCCCCATGGTCAGTCACAGGAGTCCATCTTTGAGGTGAAGCTTTCATATTCTACTAATTCTCCTGTTTGATTTTCTCTCTTTTTTGATGTGGCATTGTCTTTCTTCCAAATTGGTCAATTTTCCAAAGTTCTATCTTTTAATATTTAATATTTTCCAATTATCAAATAAAGTTTTGGTAACTGGAAAATACTACATTTTTGTGCTGGTGCTCATGGCCTAGCATCTGAACGCGAGGTCCCGGTCACTATCACTCCTAAAGCTACCTCCATGGCTGCCGCCTCCTCCGTTTGGACTGTTTGCTTTTTCAGTGCATGCACTGTATGTCCTTGCCTTTGTGCCTGTGTTCCTGCTGTGCTCACTGTTTGGGGGTTTGAAGAAAGTTTGTTAATATCTGAAATGGGGAGTAGAATAGAGAACTTACTGGGAGAGGAATAAAAAAATTTCACTGGAATATTTGGAACCCACTGGAAGAGAAAATGTGAAGCCCTGAGCCCTCCTCCAGTGCACGGGCTCTGGCCTGGTGCCATTACCCTTCCCACATGGGAAGGCTTGCCCTGGAAAATGCACCTCTTGAATGAGCAGAGGCTCATTTTTAATATTTTTTTCCGGGGTGTGGGAGAAAGTGAGTGGCATGAAGATAATACAAATCATGTGTTGGGCGCAGGCCTGATGAAGGCATCTCCTTCTCTTTGGAAAAGGTCCTTCAAACCTCTTAGGCATTTGCCACTCCAGCCTCCACCCTCCAAAGTCAAAATCCAGGACATAAGCCCAAGGAATAGAATCACAGGAATTCACCACATGTTTATAATCCTATAATCTTCTTGGGTGGGGAAGAAAAAAATGGGAAACACTTGGAGTTATTCCCACATATGACTATGCATTCAGATTCTAGATGTTTTTGTGAAGTTATAAAAGAAAGATTTAAAAAGAAAATGTGACGTATAGGGCAATTTCACAAACCGTAATTGTTTCCATGGCCTTCTCCTTATTTATTCTCTCCTGTGCATTCGTGTGTGGGTGAGTGTGTGCATTTTGTAGGGTAGGCTCTTGGCTCTCGTTCAAGCACATTGCAGAGGAGTGGTGGGAAGGGATTGCGGTTAGCTAGGTTATACTGAAAGACAACAAAGAAATCGAATACCCACCTTGGCAGTGGCCCAGGTACTTCCAGTGGATCCTGGTTTGCTACAAGCACAAAAGACTCATGCACAGGGGCTTGAAATTGCGGTTAGATGTATTTACTTTTCAAAACTGGGGGAAATTGGGAACAGGGCTCTGGATTGTCATTGAGAGGCAATTTTAAGTTAATTAATCAAGAAAGGGAATCCAATGGTCAGGAAATGGCAGCAACAGTCAGTTTCGCCCTTTGTGGCTGAAAGCAGGGCCTCAGGTGATCTTAGTGATTTGACTGCTGCGGGTCCCAGAGGCAGCTGTTTGCCCGCTCAGCGTGCTGGGTTGCAGAGCTGTAGAATGCAGACTCACTTTTTCTGTGTGCTGTGCTGTGTGACTGGGTGCTAGGTAGTTGTATAGCGACAATGGTGGTAGAATGGCAGTACAGATGTATTAACTATGATGACAGCAGTTAGGATAATGGTAAAATGTTAGGGAAAATTGTAAAGACTGGGAATGTGAAATAAGGTTACAGTGTTCTATTACACAGAAGGGTGAATTCTAAAATAATCTTTCTACTAGGTGGCAAGCTCAGTAAAGGATGAGGTCTGCTTTGAGCCAACAGAGAGTATCGATAAATGAATAAAGACTCTTCGAATCTCTTTCCATGCCCTTCGCTATGGCATAACTGTTTGTGTCCCCACCCCCGCAGACACAATTCATATGTTAGAATCCTCACTGCGGAAGTGATGTAGTTGAGATGTGGGGCCTTTGGGAGGTGCTTAGGTCAGAAGTGCAGAACCTCGCGAGTGGTATTGGTGCCTTCATGAAAGAAACTCCACAGAGATAGCTTGTCCCTTCCACCATGTGAGGATGCAGCAAAATAGTGCCATCTGTGAACCAGAAGGCGGGCCCCGCTGGACACTGACTTTGCCAGTGGCTTGATCTTGGACTTCCCAGGGCCTGGAACTGCGATAAATAAAATTCTGGTATTTATAAGCCACTCAGTTATGATATCTTCTTGTAGCAACCCTAATGGACAAAGACAACCTTGAACTGTTCTTTTACATATGTGTGCCTGGTAATGTTCTTAAATATTATTAATATCTAAATAATAATAAATTTATATTCCCAACTATTTTATTTTCAAAGCATTTTTGCATTCTAACCTAGATCCTACCCGCTATTATTTAAAACTTTTGTTTATTCTTTATGAAGTTAAAAAAACATCACCTTCTTCTGTATAAGTCCTGTCCTTAAAGAAAATGAATAGTCTTACTTGGCCTCTGTTGTCCTCAAGCAGGAAGAAGACAAGTCCACCGTACATAAAACAGTCATGAAACCCTATGAGGTGGATTAAGTGCCTAAATGAATAACACGTATGCAATGTATTATAGAGAAGCAACAATAAAAATTACCCACAGGGCTCTGGGGCTCTTTCCTTGGGCCAGAGTGTTATTCCTACTTTTGTTGATGCTATGTCTCTGTCTGTCTGTCTGTCTCTCTCTATATAAAGAAAATGTATATTAAAATGTATATATTATAAGAAATATACATATATTATAAGTATATATATACTTATATATGGGCATATATATGTATATTTCTTATAATTTTTTAACTAGAAAAATTTTAAACTTAAAAGGTGTTCCTATATGCCCTTCATTTACACAGATCCACATTTGATTTTGCTTTCTCTCTCTCTCTGTTTCTCAACCTTCTTTTATTTTTAATTATCACTCCCTCAAGGAGACATTTTAGAATTTGTAAAAAAAAAATATTTACCCAACAAAAATTTAAGAGCACAGTTAAACTTTGTATCTGTTCATAACCATTGTAATATCTAGGAATATTTCGCATTCAAGAACCAGTGTTGATCCTCATTTTTCTGTACCACTTAAGAATAAATTGGAGACACTAGGCACTTCTACCCTAAATACTTCAGTTTATTTTCTAAGAACAAGGGCCACTTTACACAATCAAAATACTAAATGGAAAAGTCTAGATATTTAACATGGACAATATTATAATCTAAAACCCATAGTCCACACTCACATTTTTTCACTTGTCCCAATAACATCCTTTATAGTGAATTTTCCCAGCTCAGCCAGGATTCAGTTCAGGATCCCACGTGGCACTTAGTTACGTCTCTCTAGTCGCTCTTGTTCTGGAACATTTCCCTCGGCCCTTGCTGACCTTGACATGTTTAAAGAGTATAGGCTGGGATTTGTAGAATGCTCCTTAATTTTGGTTTTCTGATGTTTTGTCCAGATTAGACTTTACGTTTTTGAACAGAACGCTGTAACAGTGGTGGTGTGCCTTTCTCCACGTCAGGACACGCGAGCGTCGGTGCGCCCGGGACTGGCGATGGCAGTTTCGGTATGTGTTTAAGACGGTGCCGGGCAGTTTCTCTGCTGTAAAGTTACTGTTTTTGCCCTGTAGTTAAGTAAGTTATGGGGAAATACTTTGATACTCTGTAAAAATCCCATTTCTCATAAAACTTTTACTTGCTTAGTTTTTAGCGTTCATTGATTTTTTTAAAAACCCTGTCATCCCTTCTGTAAGTTTTATTTGTAATTCTACCGTTAGGAAGAGGTTTGTCTTTCTCCTTCCTCCCTCCCTTCCTTCCTTCTTTCCATATGGATGCTTGGATTCCAGTTTTATTCATTTAGTCATAATCTGTGATTGTTATTATTCATTTTAGTGCTTAAATTGTGCCAAATGTGCCCAGGGGAGCCCCACCAAGCTGGCTCCGGTGTCCTCTGACTCTCAGCTTTGAACAGTGCCTGCGATAGCTCTTCACCTTACACTCCCCTCTGTTGAGTTCCGACACCGGGGCAGACAAGAGAAAGGCAACACTGAATCCATAACCAGCAGGTCAGGCTCTGTCATTGGTAGGGAAGCAGGCGTGTCCAACCTGCAGCCCGTGGGTCACATGCAGCCCAGGATGACTGGGAATGCGGCCTGACACAAAATCGTAAATTTACTTAACACTTTTCGTACTGCTCACGAGTTTTCTCATGTTTCACGTGCCATCTGTTAAGGACCGCATCACCAGATGATTTCATTAACGTGCAGTTGCCCAAAAAACTGCAGTCCCTGGCGTATGTCTTAGAGATTTCTACGCGGTACGAAATGTGTTAAAACAGTATGAGATTTTTTTGTGTGATTACATGTTGCGGTGTGTTTAATGTGTAGCCAGGACAACTCTTCTTCCTCCAGTGTGGTGCAGAGACGCCAGAGGGTTGCACACCCGAGAGTCTTTGTGCCTCAGTTTGATCCTTTGTAATAGCAGCTAATGGTAGGGCCTTCACTATGTAACTGGGTTGTCGTGGGGTAGCAAATAAAATATTGCATGGGTAATGCTAGAAAACCATAAAATGTCAATTCTATAAGAGATTCATTATTATTATTGATTTGTGCTTTTATGATGATAATGACATAAACCTTATTTTAGCAACAAAATACTTTGGGTGATTCAATAGGCAATATCTTAGAAACAGGAATACATTTGCTGAATACTGAGAATCTGGATATTATAATGAAGTCTTTTAGATGCGTTCCATTTCCCAGAGGACTTCCTATGTATTATTTTCATTCCTTTGATGAAATCCCAAATCACGAGATGTCAAGTTGCTTTTGTAGAGTATTGTTACCTTAGTAGATAAATCTCTGCCCTCCAGTTAAACATGGGCACTTGCCTGATGTGGTGTTTACTAGAAAGGCATTCACACACGTGCTAGAGCAGTCTGATTCATGCACATGCTAGGTCAGTCTGATTCACGCATGTGCTAGATCAGTCTGATTCACACATGTGCTAGGTCAGTCTCATTCACACACGTGCTAGGTCAGTCTCATTCACACACTTGCTAGGTCAGTCTCATTCACACACGTGCTAGGTCAGTCTCATTCATGCACGTGCTAGGTCAGTCTGATTCACACACGTGCTAGCTCAGTCTCATTCACGCACATGCTAGATCAGTCGGATTCACGCACGTGCTAGGTCAGTCTGATTCACACATGTGCTAGCTCAATCTCATTTCCTGTAACTTCTGAAGGCCTGAGGGACTGCAGTTCAGATAATGCTGCTTTGAAGTGCCCCTTCCCCTGAGAGGAGAATTTTTCTCATTGATTATCTGTTGGTTTGTTCTCAGTGCAGTCCTTATTCTGTAGTCTCAGAAAACCCCTGGAATTTTTGCAGTTCTGGGAAATAGGTATTTCTTGGTTTAGGTTTTCCTTGAAGAGTTTTTTTCTTGTACTTATCCAATGATAATTGGGTTATAATTATCCAATAAATACAGTTATCCTTTTACTTGGGTGCCAACATTTACGCAATTACCAGAGAAAAGGGAATTAATTTGACAATCAGTACCTCACAACCAGAATTTTCCCCCTATTTGTGGGGCTGGGGGGTGGGTTGTCCTACTAGGGCTGAGAATTTGTTTCCTAGCATCTGAGTTGAACTCTGAGTTCTGGCAAAACCTAAAAACCCAGGGGCAAATGCCCTTTATTTGGCCTGGGCTTGTTGGCTGTCAGGTCAGTATCTTGCCAGATCTCTCGGTTCTACGCCCAAGTTGGAGGGGCCTGAGTAGTCTTTAGATCAGGTCATTCATTTTCACAATTTTTCCAAGCCCAGTAATTATTCCTGCAAATACGCTGAAACTGTATGTTAGAGAATGTAAAGTAGAAGAAACCCAAACGACACTCTCAGCCCAAATGACGTTCCGGTTCGTCCTCCAGCCCACCCTCACCAGGGCCGTGTCTGGGTTACGTGGTAGAGGGGCAGTGGTAACGGGCCCGACCTAGAAGTTTTAGACTTTTGACCTTTTGAATCAATAGAATAAGTCCCTGAGGATGGAACATTCTCTCCTACCCCCTTGTGCATGCTTTATGTAAACATTTCTAGTCTCTCCTTTTCTCCATGTACTCACTATTATTAGTGGGAATGTATGAGAAACAGCCTTCTGCAAACTGGGGAAAGGAAGCCTTGAGCTTCCAAGTTAATTTCTTTCTCAAATACTCAGAAGCATAACGTGGCTGGTAGATTGAAAAACAATAGCCACGACATTTTGCAGCTCCTCCCGCCCTCGCTGGAGTGTTTCCCCTCCCTTGGAATCTGGGCGGCCATGGCCGTCAGATTTGTCTGGCAGAAAGAGATTGTAGTAGCTTCATGTGAACAGAGGCTTGTAAAGAGCTTGCAGATTGGACTTGACTATCTTGCTGCTTTTGGAACCCTGTAGCTGTCACCACGTGAGTACCCTGGGGCTGGCCTGCTGGATAAAAGACCATCCCCTCCTGCAACTAATACAACCATGTCCCAAAAGCAGAGACACCGACCCGACTGGCAGCTGACTGCAGATGCGAGCGTTCCTGGAGCTGAGACCGACTGAAGAACAGTGTAGCTGATCCCAGTCAAAGTTGCCATTTCAGAAGGATTGTGTGCTAGATAAATGATTGTTGCTTTGAGCCACAGACTTAAAAAAAAATTAATTTTGACTAACAAAAGCTGCAGATAAAACAGTCTGGTGTACCCTCACCTAGTTCTCCCTAATGATGGTACCTTATACAGCAGGGCTTTACTTCTAAGACTAAAATTAGTCAGAAACTTTCAAACTAGAGTTTAGATTTAATCTGTGTACTAAAATTTGCCTTGCCCTGGCCAGGTGGCTTAGTTGATTGGAGCATCGTCCTGTACACCAAAAGGTTGCAGGTTTGCTTTCTGGTCAAGACACATACCCAGGTTGCGGGTTTGGTTCCCTGTCAGGGTGCCTATGTGAGGCAACTGACTGATGTTTCTCTCTCACATCGATGTTTCTTTCTCTCTCTCTCTCTCACTCTCTCCCTCTTGCCTCCTCTCTCTCCCTCTTCCCTCTCTAAAACCAATAAACATATCCTTGGGTGAGGATTTAAAAATTGCCTTTAGATTTTTCTTCAAGATGGCAGAATGAGCACATACAAAAATCTCCTTGGCTCTTAACAGAGAAAAATGATAAAAGAAAAAAAAAACACTTAGGTTTCCATAGGTTGAGACTGCCTGCCTGTCTGTGACTGTACCTGCGCAAGGAACACTTGACTGGGACTCAGGTACACTCCTGCACTGACAAAGTAACACTTGGGATGTATTGTATTTTTCCTTGTCATGTTAATATAGCTGCTCTTGCCTGTTTTCACCCTATCTGTTTCCCATTTAAAAAAAAGAGAGAGAGAGAAAAACCCTTACATTTATTCATTTATTTAGTTTGATAAATACAGCCATGCTCAACGACGAGAGGATAAGATCCAGAGATTTGGAGCTGACAGAAACCTATAATGGGAACAGCGGCTAAAGGCACTTGGTTCACAGCAAACAGCTACTGTACAAAAATGGGGTTGAACTTCAAAACCCACTTGGTGATGAAGGTATTGTCCGTCTCACTACGAACAGCACGCCTGAGCTGGCGTTCCCAGATCAGTAGTTACAGCTTCTGACAGTCAGTAGACATGAAAAACTCCACTCACTGCCCATCATCAGATCTTGCTTGCCTGTGGTTCTGGGGTAGGGAGGGCCATCTGGGTGAGAATGGGAGCCAGGCCCTGCTGCATCTGGTTGTAGCCTTCAGCGTGGTGTTGCCAGTGGGGGCCGGGGAAAACATAACTGTGCACTTGGATTGCCAGCGTAAGGTAACCAACCCTAGAACCACTGACAGGGAGGGGATTCTACCAGAAAGCACTCCCAAGCAAAACAAGCTTTTAAACAAAAAATGACAAAAGAAATAAGTAAGCTTTCTGTCAGGAGGATAATCAGCAGACCCAAGAATCGTTGGAAGTCCATAGCATCTGTAGATTCAACACACGAGGAACTAGAAATAATGGTGCAAAATAAAAATGTGTGGAAGTGAGTACTTTGGAATCATCAAATAATCAAAGAGGGAATGAGAGCAAAGGACTATTAAGAACAGAAAGGTATTAAAAAGATTCATCTAGAAACTTTGGAAATGGAAAGTGTACTCACTGAAATAAAGATTGTAGCTGGTAAGGTAAAATGTAGACTAGATATCTGGGACGAGACTGGGGCGAGGCAAAGGAAAAGCCCAAGGTGCACGATTTCGGGAGGCAATCCCTGCCAGGTGCAGACCTTGAACTTGCAGAAGCCCGAGACTGAGAGCCTCTTGAAATTGTGCCCCCTGGACGCTGTGCTTGCCTTATCCTTGTCTCACCTCTGGTAGACACAGTTGAAGAGAAACTTATGAGTTAGACAAAGGAACCGAAGGAATATCCTAAAAGGCAGACAAAGAGGTATAAGTATGAAAACAGAAGTTGTGACATTTGGAAGAAAGCTCCAATAAATGCTTGAAGAGTGTCAGAGGAGAGAATTAAAGAAATGGTAAAGAAAAATATTAAGAAAGATAACACTTTCCAAATTAAAGATATTAATCCTTTAATTGAAATAGTTTTGCCTTTATGAGATTTTAAGCAATGCATTATTAATTGCTGAAAATATGAAAAAAATTCTATTTCATCTCCAAGCATTGGCACATTAAAGAGGATTGTGGATGGCTCAGCTGGATTTTGTGCTTAATTTTTACAATATTCGTCTGACTGGTACACATTTCATGATCATTTTCCAGTATTCACTTGCTTCAAGCAGCAGTGGTTCAACGGTGACTCAGCGGTCTCCTCACTCCTGGCGGGAAGGGGGTGGGGGGGACGGGCAGGGGGTGGGAGGGGCGGGGAGGTGAAAGCTGTTGTTAGCAGCTAGTAGTTGGGAGTTAGGCAGGACGGTGTTTGGGAACCACACTATCTACAGGTCTTTCTTGCTACCGCCTCTGAAACATTTCCAGTCCTGTGTGCCTTTGTCGTTACCATCTGCCTTCTCTGGCAAAGGAGATGTGTTTTGCTATTAAGCTGCAACATAATAGTACAAATCTTTAGTAAAGATAGTACTGCTTCAGTCCCTAAAGCTGTTTGCTTTTCTTTGCGCCTTATCACACTAAATATGTAGTTATAGTCAGGAAGCCTGACCATTTTGGCCCAGCTGATGAACAAAGAAAACTATGGGTCATTTCTCATTTCTATGCTCACTTTAGCACTCACGCCAATTTAGGACTAGCAATAGGTGTAAAATACACTTCCCCTGCTTAATGGTTTTTTTTACCACACGGGTGGTAGAGTCAACAAAGTCTCAAGTTTTGAAGAACTTTGGGGCAGGCAGGAATCTTTAGCATATAAAACGGAGAGTTTTGAATAAACAATTTGAATTAGCTTTGCAAGGCTCTTTGCTTATTTCAAGGTGATTAAAGTGTTCTGGGTTTGGAGGAGAAATAATGCTTTGGGAATTACTCATTTGGTGTTTTTAAATTAGGGCTTGGCATCTCTTTCTAGGAGTGAGTAATTTCTTTTTTGGTGTCTGTGTGAAATAGCACAAGAAGCAACATAATCCAGAGCCCGCGGTTGAAACGTGACTGGGAAGAGCTGAAGAATGTCGCATTGCAGACTGAAGCCTGGCAGATGCAAGGTCAAAACTCTTACATGGAAAACACAGAATTTTCCACTGAAGGATTAGATCAGTGTGAGTGTGCATACATGCATGTCTGTGCGTGCGTGTGTGTGTGTGTTAGCATGGACGAAAGACAGACATACAGACAGAGACTAGGAAACAGAGAGATAGGGGGAACAAAGACCAAGAGACAGAGACAAAAACAGGTGACTTGAGAATTAATTTAAAAATCAGGAAACTAAACGAGGTAAGAGAAAAATGAGTCCACTCATTATCAAAAGCACAAATATAAGACATAAAGATTATTCATCATGTGCTGATTGTAGTATAGAATGTAAAAAATATTTCGTACAAAGGCATGGCCGCTTTTTGAGCAGGAGCTGTGGGGTGTGGGAGGAAAGAAGGCTGGCTGTGGCTGGGGAATATGGTAGCACAGGACTAAGTGGCAGCACATCGCGGGGTTAACTAAGATCGACTGGCTGTTTCAGTTACATCCCAAGACCTGGTTCATGCCCTTGAGGGTCCCTGTTGCTCAGGGGTCGGTGAGGATCATCTCAGTGCAGTGGTGTGGCTTAGGGAGCCTCAAAATAAACATCTTTCTAAATATCTATCCTCCTGCCCTGGCTGGTGTAGCTCAGTGGATTGAGCGCGGGCTGGGAACCAAAGGGTCCTGGTTCGATTCCCAGTCAGGACACATGCCTAGGTTGCAGGCCAGGTCCCCGTGAGGGCCATGTGAGAGGCAACCATACATTGCTCTTTCTCTCCCTCTCTTTCTCCCTCCCTTCCCCTCTCTCTAAAAATAAATAATAAAAAAATAAAATCTTAAAAAAATAAATAAATATCTATCCTCCTAATTCATGTGCCCACCAATAGAAAATACATTGTTTGCTAAATAAAGAGTACACTTGTTTTGGACTCAGTTAATATAATAAAAATGTCTATATTCTGATCTAGCTTTTGTATTTCACAAGTTACTTTCACGTGTGGCATCTTTAAGACAAACCTGTGCTGGAGAGATGCCGTTTTGCGCACGCAGAGACTGCGGTACTGGAATGTTGACATACTTGTCAAGGCTACAGAGCTATGAAACGGCTAAGCAGAGCTTGAATTCAAGTTCAGTATTCTTCCACCGTATCGTGTGTCTTTTTGACTGCATATGAAATGCTTTTCATTATTCCATATTTTGCTTGATTTCCTATTACACCTATGTTAACAGAAGATTGCTGGAGCCCTGGTTTATAGAAAAATACCATACCTAGATTTTCTGTTGGGAGATGATGAGACCCATAATAAATGTTTTTCTTTCCTTTCTTTTTTTCTTTTTCTTTTCTTTTTTCATTGTGAGTCACAACTTTGACAGAGGGCCATGAGGTTTGGTGGTCTTAGGTATTAAAAAAGATCATTGCTACATTAATCATGTCTACATAAAAGATTTTAGAAAGGCTTTTCTGAGTTCCATTTAAGATAGTTTCTTGTTAGTGCTGAGTGAATTGCTTTGACTTTCTTTCAAACTCTGTCCAACCAGGAGCAGAATGACCAGTTCCCTGGCCGAACAGGCTGGGCTTGCCTTGTCCCTGGCTCGCTGCTGTAGTTGGAGGGAACAGGGCTCAGAACGAAATGTGATAAGAGCACTCCACGTGTTTCCAGCTCTAGAAGGTTGGGTTGGGACTTAGAAAGAACCTCATTTCATTTGAAATTTACAGCTCCATAACCTCAACTTTTCCATGTGAGACTTAGAAACAGAAACGGAGGTTCTGAGGGGCAGAAGAAATTTAAAGGAGACACAGTCACTTTAAACTGGGGTTTGCACTCCGTGTCTTAAAGATGGAGATAATGCATGAAAGGCAGAGTAGGTGATGAAAAATAATGTTGGCTTCTTACTTGGCATTGCAAATGAAGTTCCCAATATATTTGTCCCATGGATGGTTGTTTCATATTAATGAATATTGATGATAAATGAAATCAGATAACTGTTTATCTCATTGATTCAGGCAGATGTTCTTGGATAAATGGCCCTCATAGAAACAATCTTAAGTTTTAAAATTTCCAATGGATAAAGCTTTGGCAGAGCTATCAGTAACCCTGGCATTCAAGTCCCCTAAAAATGTCGTGCTTCCCAGTGGACATTTCTTAGAGACATGACTTCAGAAGGTTGGCAAATTCCATCTGTCTGAGAAATTCACAGGTGTATTCTCAAGAGGCGCTTATGAATGTTAAGGTTTATCAGGCCTGTCTTGCCAGAAAGCTGAATAAGGAGGAGTGAGTTCATGCTTTTCAATTCAATATCAATAAACATTAATTCAGTATCAGTTGTGTATCTGGGTCTCTGCTCGGTGATTTGACATGTGGTTATCTTCTAGGTGTTTAGCGTATGTTACTGCTTCCATGGCACCGTGTGAGGACGGGAGGCTCAGAGACGCCTTTTCTCACACTCCCCGTGACGCCCCGTGTGTGCACACTGGTCTGGGGACGCCACTTGGTCGGAGGCCACAGAAGTTCGAAGGCACTAGAGAACCTTTGCTTCTCCCAACATTGTTTTTCTAGAAGGCTGGAGAAAAAGTGTCCCTAGCTCTCGAACATAATGACATTGCTTTCTAAACCTCAGGCTTCTGTTGCACAAGCCAGAGAGAGAGGCTCACAGGGGCTTCCCTTTCTCACTGGGACCGGGGAGGAAATGAAATCATGACCATGCGCGATCTGGCATGCTACCCGAGGAGTGCTTCCGGGGGAAAAGTGGGGTTGGTAGGTTGTCTGACTTATTTATCCCAGTGGAAACCAGAAACGAGAGCTGTTTTCAAGTGTGGAAAGTCTCAACATGGCATATAAGTAGCCAAAGAAAGCGGGAGGGAGTCAACTTTGGGGGGAAAAGTCCAAAAAACAAAAAAGCTCAGAACACACGTTCCTTGGCTCTACCATGGACACAGTTTACATGTCACCGTAACGACTGCGATGAAGCTCTACGGGGGGGACGGGGTGTGGCCCTGGGGTCCGGAGGTGACACTGGGTATTTCACCTGAAGGTCCTGGACTGCGAGCACAGTTTCTGGGTAAAAATGTCACCTTCAAAGAGCAAACGGCCAGTATCTAGATAGCACAGGAAAACTATTCTATTTTTTTTTTTTTAACACTGAGGCCATTCAATCCTTAAAAATGGACCTATAACTTTAAACCTATATTCTGAAACCATAAAAATGCCTCTAACGTAATTTCTCCACAACTTCAATTTTGGGAAACTAACCAGAGAGATGATGTTATAAGATGTTTAAATAAAAGAACGTTAGATTTGTACATTATCGACATGGGTAAAAACTCCATTTCACCAATGTGCTGGTCACAATCAAGTTTTCAAGATGGAAATTGGAATCATGAAGCCACAAGCCTCAGGTCATGGAACAAGTCGCCTCTGTGTGGGCAGGTCACTTCCTCTCTCTGGGTGTCTGTGTTCTCATCTGTGGAATGAAAGAGTCGAGCTCAAGAATCTGTACAGTTCCTTCTAGTACCACCTTCACGGTGGCAGGAATGGAGACCCCCACGTAGCTGGAGGCCTGACCCCTGACCTTAGTACCGACGGGGTCTCCAGGTCCCCTGGGAATGCCCCCTTCTGTTCAGGGAATGCCCCCTTCTGTTCAGGGCTGGGCCTGCATTTGGGGGAGCTCCCTCCAGCCCTGCTTCCCAGCCGGCTGAGGACGGGGGGCCGGAGAAGCCAGGCTGGGCCCTTCCACGGGCATGAAAGTTGTGTGAGGGGCGCTCGCATCGCAGCAGGCTGACTTCCAGCAGCACTTTCCTGGGGAAACAGCCTTTGTTGTTATCAGGAAAAACAGGCTAACAAATATTTTTACATGTTCACACTCGGTCTTCCATCTGGACAGTGAGTAATCCGACTTACCGAGAGTGTGTTTACAGAAAACAACCAATGAAAAGAGTGTCTTGGAGCCAGAGATAAACATAAAACAGCAAAAAGCAAAGCTTTTCAAAATTTCATTGTCAGGCCAGGGGCCAACTGATGTTGCTGGGAATGCTTCCGTCTACCAAACCAGGCGGCTGCATTTCCCAGCCAAATTCTCGATCTGCCTGCAACCCGCCCGGGGCTTGAGGAAGCAGTGTGTTCAGTGGGTGTCTGTCGTCTGTGCTCTGCTGAGCCCAAACCCCCCAGCTTCTCCTCCTTCGAACTCCATGCTAATTTCAGTACTGCTTCTGAACGTTTGAGCCAGAGAGGAGACCTCCCTCTGGTGCCGTGACCAGAGGCTTTAGAGAACGCTCTCAGGTGTGGCTTTGCCTTGTCACTGATGCTTAAGGGCTAGAGTTTTGGTTTGCAGGACCATCCCCTGGTGCTGGAGAAGACAGGTGAGATCCTGAGGGGCAATGGATGGGACAGTCCTACCCAGTGTTCTGGGATCAGCCGTCCTAGCTAAAGACTTGGAAGTAAAGCCTCTGTTTAATCTTCCTTTTTATCTTTCATACTCATCCTCCTTCCCCCCTCTTTATCCCCTCTGTGCTTCATCAAAACAGGACTACTTCCTGCGCCCTGCATTTCCCCACTTCTGCACCTTTGCTTAGGTAGCCTCTGTAATTGGAATGCTTGCACTTTCTTCTTCAGTTAACGAGTCTGATTCCCTTCAAACACCAACTCGTCAAGGAAGTTTTTACAACCCGTCCTTTCCCTTCCTGTGAGTCACGCCCCCCTTTGCTCGGTGTGCCTTTGCGTGGTTTTTCATTTTAGTGCTCCTGGCAGCTGGAGGTTGGGTCGCGCCACCAGCCAGATGTCTTGCTTCTTTCCCCTCATTCCCTACGCTGGCTTCTAGCCTTCCTTCAATGTGACCACGTTCGTTTCTTCCTTTTGCGAAAAGTCTTACTTTACACCTGTGGTCCCCCTGCCCAGAATGCTGTCCACCCCCTCACCGTCCCGTCACAGCCCTCTGCCTAGGTAACAGCGTCTCCTCCCTCGGTGCATCTCCAACATGACTGTCTTAGGGAAGCCTTCTTGAACCCCCAGGTGAGTTCCTGTCTACCTGGTGCGTGCTTTCATAGGACCCTGCATTGCTCTTCATGCCCTTTAAGGTGTCACTTAATTCTATGCTTCTTTGCTTGGTGACTACCTCCCTGGCAGGCTAGAATAAAAGCTTTATAAAGACAGTACTATATCTTTCATGGCCTTCCCTGACTCCTTAATTCTCAGTGTGGTGTTTAGTGTGTAGCAAACGGGCAGTGAGCGTTTGCCGAGTTGGTGGATGTGAGCATGGGTTCCCTCCCCTGGAGTCTGAGTTCCTTCACAACTGACCATGGCCAACCCCTGCTTCTGGGGCCAGGCTGAGCGTGCTGGTTGGGCCTGGAAACGTTTCCTTTGCATGTGTTCTGGTGGAATTTACATAATAAAGATGACCATTTTAACCATTTTTAAGTGTACAATTCAGTGGCATTAAACGCATTTGCATTGCTGCACAACCATCACCAGCCTTGGGATTTTCTTGCCAGCTTTCTAGTTAACACATGTGAGAAGCTGCAGCAAAGGCGAATCAGAGTGCAAGGCCCAAAGAGAACTTTGGGAATCACGGAAGAAACGAAAAATGCAAATGATCACATCTACAGAGGTAGGTGGCATGTAAGAAAATCTAGATCTCTAGGACAGAGACTTGGAGTGGTTCAGAGAACGAGCGGGTTCCAGAGCCCGAGAGAGGTGAGCGTGGCTGGGGCGCCTCGTGCAGGCTTGTTGCAACCGTGTTCATGGGTGAAGGTGCTGGGAGGCTAAAGCAGCGGGACACCAGGGACCGTGTCTTACTCCCCTCTCTGTGCCTGGAATGTCTCACAGTGTTTGCCATGTGAGTAGGTGTATGATGAAGATTTTACATTAAATTGAACTTATGGTTTAAGATAATGGCAGAGGATGGGCTGGACATTCACAACGTAACTACTGCCTCCTTGGGCCAAAGGTTAAATGTGTCCAGAATGATTGTTTGCCTCTCGCCCCTCCTTTCCCTCACCTCAAAAACTCTGCCTGCCATGTCCCAGAAGGACTGTTTCAGCTTCTTTGTTTTTCAGACAGTAAAAATGCAGGAGAAATTGCAAGAGTATTGAGGACAAGAAACCAGTTTGCCAAATGCCCAGTTTTTACTCAAGGCGCCGGTCAGCCAGGGGAGCAGGCAGCAAATAAACACTGTGTCCTCTTGCTAACCTCTGACACATCTGAGAGCCTGTCAAGCACCCATCCCTTTGCCCCCATAGCCCCCCGCCTGCCGAGCCTGGGAGCTGCAGGGGTGGTGCTCAATTATTGCAGGCTCTGACAGGCTTTACCTTCTGCCCTTCGACTCTACTCACATCATCAACGGACTTGGACTCGCTTGTAAAAACCTTGGGATGGAAAGAGCCTGTCCTTTCACTGGCACCGGGAGGAGAGAGGGATAGTGAATGCTTCTCGGAGGAGGCAGGGGCTGGTCCTCATTCTTTGGCAACTCCCTCTCTCTAGTTGTAAAAGCTGCCACTGCTGGGCACCGTCAAGACCCTCCGAATGGGAAGAAGACGGGGAGCACTTCAGGCCACAGACACGGGAGATCAGCCCGCGAGGAAGAGGATTAGCACAAGTGTACAGGGCCATGAGGAAGTGAACCGGGGGTGCAGAAGAAGTAGGTGGTCAAACAGTGAGAAATAGGGTGAAACAGACGAATTTTGGCCATAGGATGAAGGACCATGAAAGCTCAGCGAGATATAAAGGTTTGAGGGAATAAATTATAGGGAGGCATTGAAAGTTTTTGAGAATTTATTTAACACGTTTTCTCGGATGCTGCTGTATCTCAGACACTACGGGGGCTCCGGGGATGCAGGAGTGGGTGGGCCTGCCCTTGGAGAGAGCAGTCTAGGGAGGGCGGCAGGTAAGTGACCGGCAGTTATAACGCAGTGCCTGCAGAAAAAGGACGTGTTAAACAGCCTAAAGATATGACTGGATTAGGAGGAGTAAAATTAGTCATGGAGGCCTGATATAAAGCATTTGCAAGAATTGAACATATACGTCATGAATGTCTTGACTATGTGGCAGTGGAACGAGGAAGGAGTGGACAGAGAGAGTGCATTTGTGAGGAAGGGCAGTGCCTGCAATAGAGTTTGGCACTAGTTTGCATTCAATCTAACACTTGAATGGATTAATGCAGAACTTTGTGACTCCAGATTTCTAAGAAGATTACAGAAAAATCAGCTGCATGGTTTTGAACTAGAGCGGTGGGGAAAATAGAGAGATCAATGACAGAAAAAAAAAGCTGGAAGGAAGGGAAGGAAAGGAAAGGGAGATGTTGCATTTGGCTTGAGAAGACACGTTGAATTAAAATGACGGTGAAACATCACACGTAGGAAATGTCTAGTTTGTAGTTAGGAAATCAAGCAAGCAAGCAAAGAAGTAAACAAGTCTTGGAAAGAGGCATTGGAGAAGGCGTGTTAGGACAGGCTTGGAGGTACTCAAAGTCATTAGTCAGGTAATAATACTGGAATACATCAGGTTGAGTTCTCTGAGAAAGAAAAATAAAACTATAAAAATGAGTTAAGAACCATGATTTAGAAGTTACTCACACTGTTCTCCCAATGACGGAGGCCTGCGCTCAGTCTTGCAGCTGGACTGCTCATTCCCCTGTCTGGGGCGAGCTCTTCGCCTGGCCGCTTGCCCAGTGCTACCTCTCGCCCTCCGTCTTCCAAGGCTGTCTATTCCAGGGTGCGGCTCTCCACTCAGGTCTACACACAAGTGGCTGCATCTTACCTGGTGTTTCCCAGCTGCTGCTTAGCAGCAGGTGGATCCTGTCCCAGGGTCGCAGAGCTCTAACTAGAATTCTAATTTAAATTGGATTGAAACTCTATCCCTACAAATGGCTTCAGCCCACGCCAGTCCCAGATGCCAGTACCACTGTCTAGAGAGTTCTACTGTTCTTTTCACATCAGACCTGGTGGCCTGGACCCAGACATGATCTGCCTGACCCTGTTCCTTGCCCCATTGATGTTCAGGTCTCCAACTCTGGCCCATCCTGTTTTTACCTCCTGCCTCTTTTCCCATTGGCCTCCCAGCTAAAGTGCTGGCATGCTTATACACCTAGGGCAGAATGCGGGGGGGGGGGGGGGTGCGCCATTCTTTCCATGACATTCCTCTGGTCCCAGAGAGCACTGGGTCCTAACCAGGATTATGTGAGTCTGCCTGGATGATTTTCCTCCCTTTGTTTTCTGAGGTCATCTTGCAAGTCTGGAGGAGAGCTTCCAGTCTATTATGTCTCCACGCGGTCTGGAACTAGTGCAAGCCTTTGCAAAATTGTGTCCATTTTCTTTTGACCATCTCCATCGAAAAATTCATGAGTGCCTGTCACAAACAAAGTGACAGTCTAATTTGAAAGCTTAACTCTTGTAAACAAATCAGCATTCCAGAATGGAAACCAAAGGAAATTATCATGGAAACTAAGAACTGTTATGTTTTAGATTTTCTGAAAAAGCAGGTATAAGATACATATTTTTAACCAGTTGTGCATTTTTTCTGAGTGTTCCAGCCATTAACGGTCAGTAAAGTAACCTGAAGCTGTATTAGCAAGGCTTATTTGACAATTTCATCTACATAAAACTGTTTTTGAGTAATCTATGTTTATGAATTCAGATTCAGAATGAATAAAAGAGTGTAAAGTATAATCTTCTCCTATCTCCCCTCCCCCACAGTTTCCCAGTTCCCTGACTTACGCCAGCCATCCCACCACTGGCTAGTATCACGGGCCTGCTGGAGATGGTCTGTGTAAGCACACACACGTGCACAAACACGCGTGCACGTGTCTCTTTTTTCCTTCCAACAGCAGTGCATTACGCAACCCTCTGAATTGCTTTTTTAACTCACTGATCTCTTAGGGGCCATTTCCTGTACGTGTAGAGGGCCGCGTTATTATTTTAAAAAGCTACAGAGCATTTTTGTTGGAATGTATATAATTTATTTAACCAATTATGAATAAATTAAAATATACTTACTAATTGGTTAAAATTATCCTTTTTTAATCTTGGCTATTAAAATAATGTTATAATGACTATTTTTTGATCATCAAGAGAACGGGGAGAAAAAGGAAACAGTGCACTTATGCAAGGATAACCATGAGATAAATTCCCAGAAATGCATGTCTGGGTGCAGTGGGAAAGGCATTTAATATTTTCATGAATATTGCTAAATTGTTCTCCAGTTATACTGAATTGCTTGCTTTCCATTTGTACTCCATCAGTTTTCTTTGCTCCATTGGCCAATTTTACAACACAGTGAAGCTTAACAACAAAGTATCTGTATTAATATAAAGCCAGCTTAGTAGAATGAACATTGATATTGTCAAATAAGCTGAGTATCCCCACTTAAAAATGTTGGACATTTGATATAAAGCTAGAGTTAGCCTCAGGCATAAATAAATAGAATAAATCACTCTCCACAATGTTATTTTAAAGGTTCTGAAGGTCTACTTGGTGATTTTTTAAAAATATGAGCTGTGGACTGAACATGTGTGTCTTCTCAAGTTCATATGTTAAAACCCTAATGTCCACCGTGCTGTTTGGAGATGAGACCTTTGGGAGTGAACTGGGTCCTGCGGCTGCAGCACGTGTGACGGGACAGGGCCCTGAGAGAGGAGGCCGGAGAGACCCTGTTTCTTCTCTCTGCCCTTTGCCAGGTGAGGACCAAGAGGGAAGGTGATGGTCTGCCAATCAGGAAGAGGGCCCTCACCAAGAATCCAACCTTTCTGGCACTCTGATCTCAGACTTCTAGCCTCCAGAACTTTGAGAAATAAATTACTGTGGTTTAAGCCACCAAGCCTGTGGTAATTTATTATAGTAGCCCAAACTGACTGAGACAGTGTCACATTGATGTTGTCTACTATTATTTTGTAATACATCATTTTGTAATTAATAAAATACACTTTGCTGTGTTATCTTGTGCTTACCTCACGAGAGTCCCCTGAAATAGGCACAGACTTGTATTTCCATTCTTTTGCCCAGATCAAGCATGTAAGGCTTACATTTTAATGGATTTATTCAAGGTCACTAGGATTCAGGAATTCCTTCTTCTAGAACTGGACTCCATGCCCCTTCCATTATTTGCTTTTGCTCTTAGAGCCAGAGTTGCCTGAGGCATGCAAAAGGAAATATTGTTTCCTAGTCTTTTATTTCTCCTTTCTCTGAAATTATGGTTTCAAAAGAGTACATTCAAAGGTATACTTTTCTTAATGCAAAAAATAGCCTAAAAATTTAATGCACAAAATAGCCTAAAATTTGAAGTAAAAATTTTATGAGTTGAGTCAAAAAGTAGTATATCAGGGTTGTTTATGAACAAAGAATGTAGTAAACCCTTTAGAAGGAAATATTTTTCAAAGAAAAATAGCCCTTGCTGGTGTGTCTCAGTAGATTGAGTGCCGGCCTGCCAACCAAATGGTTGCTGGTTCGATTCCCAGTCAGGGCACATGCCTGGGTTGCAGGCCAGGTCCTCAGTTAGGGGTGCATGAGAAGCAATCGCACATTGATGTTTCTCTCCCTCTCCCTCTCTCTAAAAATAAAATAAAACTCTTTAAAAAAAAAAGAAAAAGAAAACTCATTTGTGGTACAAACCTGAATTACAATATGTTTGCTTAAAATGAAATACACTAATTAGTCTTTTCTTTTATGCATTTTTTATGCTATCACCAATGTAGTCCTTAGAAATCAATGGGTACTTAGTAAATAGTATTGTCTGACTCCCTGGATTATTTTATGGTCAATTATTTTCAATTCATGTGCCTAATTATTCTTAAATCTTATGCCCCTACATATAATTGGCTTTTCAGACTACCTAGTGCATTGTTAAAAATTTGTCAAGTAACATGATGTTTAGGAAACATGTTGTATTGATTGATCAGGAAAAGAAACCCCAGCATGTGCCACACGCACACACGGAATTCGTTATCGATAAGTTTTGTTGGCTATCAGAAGACGAACATGGTATCATTAGTAATGCTCTCTTTTTTTTTTTCCAGAACAGATTCCCATTTTACCATTTGTTTCTTAATGACATGTTGGTATTCCTTATGTACCATGTTCTGCTATAGAAACACTTTGGCATTATAAACACTCCACATTTGTCCTTAAATAATATTTTCAGTTTCTGCAAATCATTTTATTCTTGAGTGTTATGAAAATATAAGGACACTAGAATTCTTACTAACAAGAGTTTCCTTCTTGATGGGGAGGAAAGATAGTGGAAATTGAAAACAAATGTTGCTTAGGCATTTCAGAGCATTGTAGAATTTCCATTGGCTGCATGTTGAATTACTGATCAGTTTGGCTCAAGAGTCAGGGATTCATCATTTTAAGAAGAAAGAAGTTCAGAGAGCTGCATGTGAGAAGCTCTCTGTTATAGTCCAGGCATCTGCTGAGGCACACTGATCATCTTAACAACCTACTTGCCTGAATCATCATTTTATTTGAGTTCAATGAAATCCTGTTATTGAAAAAATGAGCAAAAAAAATTATGAAATTCAGGAAGGGATTTAACCGAAGCCTCTCACAGTATGGGGGAAAGCTAGACAATGCAAGGTGATTCAGAAAGTGTCAGCTGTAGAGACTTGGACTTTCCCACTGTGTCCTTTGACAATAGACTTGACCATGCTTTCTCAAAAAAAAAAAAAAAAAATCAGACCTTGTTTTTACCATCAGCATCTCCACCTCTGGTACCATTCTTCACGTTTTTCAACAGTAAACTGTAAGAGATTTTATTTACAGAGAACTTCCTGGGGTGGATGCATTCTAGCCACTCTCCAATTATTTAGTGAATGTTGTGTTTTAGAGCAGAAATTGGCACGCTCTCCCTATAAAGGACCATATAGTAAATATTTCAGTCTTGTGGGCCATATGGTCTCTGTTTCAATTATTCAACTCTGAAAGCAGAAGACATTCAACTTAGACAATATTTATGAACAAATGAGCATGGCTGTGTCCAACACACACTTCCTTCAACAGTTAGAGTGAGTTGAATTTGGCTCATGGGCTGTAGTTGCCCAACTTTTGTTTTAGAGGATGGGTAGCTTTCCAGGAATTCATTATCAATTTATTAATAATTTCAACAAGTGTTTATTGAGTGCATTCGTTGCCATGTACGGTGGATAACTGGACGCTAACCCTGGCTATAACAGAAGAGAACCGGCAAAGCATGCTTACCATGCAACTTAACTAGGACACAGCTATCTAAAAGAATTAATTTTCATTAAACACTGAGTATTGGCCTGCATTTATAATGAAATGTGTCTTTGACTCTATGCTCTCTACTTCTACATATAGTCAGAATACCATAATCTATGTTGAAGTTTTGCTTGAATATAGTGAAACAGGATTACAGACTATGCGAGTGGCTCACATAGCTCAAGGGTATGTATACTGGTCAAAGGAGGTAATAAAGAGGGCGATGCTAAATAAGAATATTCGTCATAAAGTACAGTGATAGACTTTAAATTTATTCACACATTACTATTAAGGATAAAGCATACTCACACAAAAATAATATAAATGTGGGGCTTGCCATGTAGAGCTGGTACCCTTATTACTAGGTCAGATTTTTGTGGGTGTTGAAGTTGATATTATCTAAGCCACCTTACATCTTATTTAACATGGTCTCCTCTCAAAGTTCCGGTGTGTATGGGAGAAGAAAAGAACAGGCACATCTATTTGTGGCTAACGAAGATGGTTGGACCAAGGCTTTCAACAGAGAAATGCAGGACACTTGTCAATCTTTCCCATGAGGCCAGCAAAACTTAATATTAAAACTTGCCAGAGATACTAGAAGAAAAAAATTTCACTGGCTAACTTTTCTCATGGTCATGGATATAAAAATGATAAATAAAATATTAGCAAAACTAATTCAGTGACAAATGAAACTAATTTCATATCATGACCAACTTAAATTTATTTTAGGAGAGTTAGGTTGGCTTAACACTTGAAAATTGTTGTAATTTACTGTATAGCATTACAAAGGAGAAAAATCATATCATATCAATGAATACAGAAAATATTTAATAAAATTCAATACTGATTCATGGTGAAAATAAAAATAGACTATTAATATTTAAAAATATATGAGAAAAATATATTATTCTTAATTGTGAACTGTTAGAAGATACCCTCCCCAGCATGGGGAATGAAACAATGAAATCAATTATTTCCATTTGATTCAACATTGTATTAGGAGTCACCAGTGCAATAAGTCAAGAAAAATAAAAGTATAAGAATGGGAAAATTCTATATAGAGGATTTAAGGAATCTGAAGATAAACTATTAAAATTAATATTAAAATTCAGTGAATTTGCAAGGTCACTGAAGACAAGGTCAGTATAAAATCATAATTGTATTTCTCTATGTCTTGAATGTATAACTGAAATTTGAAAGACAAAGAAAACAAAAGAGCGTCAAAAACAGTAAATTCCTAGGAACGAAATGCCAAACCTCTAATCAGAAGGCTGAAAAAATTATACTGAGAGAAATGTAAAAAAAATCTAAGTAAGTGGAAGGAAATATTTTGTTCATGGATTGAAGGACTCAGTGATACATGACTTCCTTGGAAGTGAGAGGAAGAAGTAAATATTTTTAAAGACAGGCAGATGTGGGGAAAGACATTAGATTCTTCATGCATCCCATTTAAATAACTCCAGATCAGGATAAGATTTATAGAGTATTCACTAAGTGTTGGAACTTGAAATTTAGAGATGAATAAGATACAGTGCATACCCTGGAAACCTCAAGAAGTATGATCATGTGTGTGTGTACAGGGAGGGCCGCCACTTAACACAAATTCAGTACTGAAACACAGTGGGATTCGTGAAGCTACATAGAGTGTACACAATGCTATGGAGCACATGAGAGAAGGGGGCTTTCTACCAGGCACTGAAGGGGTCCAGAAGAAGATAATAAGACGACAACATTCATTCTGGTCTTTAATAGGTGAATCGGGATTTTCCAAGTTGTGCACATGTAGGGATTTGACTCAGACAGAGGTCGGGGGATTCCAGGTAGAGGTGTTTGTGTGAAGATGTCTAGCTTGTTCAGGGACTAGCTTGTTCACAGAACTGCATCTGTGTTACTAAGACAAAGGCTGGGAGTATTTTAATGACTACAGATAGGGTTAGAAAGGTGGGCTCTAGGGTTCATTATAAAGAATATCCAGCTCTGTTAATGAACTTTTCTATCTATGGGATACTTTTCAAACTGGAGTGTACATAAGAATTAGTCTGCTATGGTTAACAGGCAGATTCCAAGGCCCTGCCTCCAGAAATTCAGATTTGGTAGATCTGGGGGCTCAAATTGACCTTGATGGCTCATGAACAGCAGTGTGAGAACTGCACTTGCAGGCAGTTTTCCAAGCAGGCGCCACACCAATAACCCTGGCACGGGTGTGGAGAAGGAATTGGGGGTGGGAGGCAGCAGGGGATTCTGAGACAAGAAGGAAAATGAGGAAATTATTGCAATATCTCAAGTGAGAGATGACTTCAACAACTCACCTCTCTTGCAATTCACGTGTTTGTGGGTCCGGCGGCTCTCTCAGTGGTGGACGCCCTAAGTGTGGGAAGCTAACTCTTTTGGTGGTGTGTAGCCCCCAGTGCCCAGCATGGAGCCCTGTCATTCCATACTGTTTCTTTTGAGTAAATGAGGGATTGGGCCTGCTCAGCTTGGCAAACTTTTGGAGGCATGTGTATTTATTGTATATTATTGGATTCTCTAACTCCTTCTCATTTCTCTTATCTTGGATTTGGTGACAACACCTTCCAGGTGACAATGCCCCCAGGTGTCCCTGACCCTTGCCAGGCTCAGTTGGGCCTGTCCTGGCCTGTTCTGTGCTATTGAGTTTCTCTATCTCTTTGCGTCTGTCTCTGTCTTTAAAAAGTTTTCTGCATGTGTTCTCCCCCAGTGAAACTGGTCAGCTGGTGTTTCCAGAGCACACTTACATACATCATTTGCACCCTGCTGGGCCACACGTTAAGATGCAGCAATGATGGAAGAACAAACAAATCTGAAGGCTAAAACCTGGTGACTGCTTGTTCACTGATGGGTTAAGTTCATTCCTGACACATAAGTGTTCAAAGAATAACCGAAGAAGTAACTATATGAATGAATTAACTTGAGGACAGGCAAGCCTTTGAGCCTATTGAATATTATTCCAGGAAGCCCACAGAAAGTCTATTCCAAAGGTAGTGAGGGAGAGAATTAATTCCAGCAGTGAGGCTGCAGGTGCTTCTAGCCCAAGGGAGTAGAAACAGCTCTTGCCAGCAAGGAAAATCAGAAACCAGGTCTGTTCCATGTTTCTATACCTCTGGTTCTATTTTGCTCGTTAGTTTATTTTGTTCATCAGATTCCACTTATAAGTGAGATCATATGGTGTTTGTCTTTCACCAACAGAACAGGCTGACAGCTTGAGGGGAGGGATGAGTGGGGACTGATTGAAAGAAGGTGAAGGAATTAGTTGGAGAACATGTATGAATGACCCATAGGCATGGACAGCAGTGCTGGGGTTGGCTGTGGGAGTGGGGGCAGGTTGGGTGGAGGGAGACAAAGGGGGAAAATTGGGACAACTGTAATAGCATAATCAATATATATAACAGCATAAACATATATGTATTTCTCTTTCTCTCTCTCTCTCTC
>PVJI01012045.1:0-53449 GCA_004026765.1 Micronycteris hirsuta | reverse complement strand
CTTATTCTTGACCTTGGGTAATGTAATTATGATGTGCCTTGGTGTGTTCCTCTTTGGGTCCCGCTTCTTTGGGGTTCTCTGAGCTTCTTGGATTTCCAGGAAGCCTATTTCCTTTGCCAGATCTGGGAAGTTTTCCTTCATTATCTGTTCAAAACTACGTTCAATTTCTTGGTGTTCCTCTTGTCCTTCTGGCAGCCCTGTGATCTGGATATTGGGTCGTTTATAAATGTCTCTGAGGTTCCTGAGACCTTCCTCATTTTTTTGAATTCTTGTTTCTTCCTTCTGGTCCACCCCATTGGTTTGAGATCCAACCTCCTTTTTTTTCCTGTTGGTTCCCTGTAAATCTTCCTCTATTATCCTTATCATATTCTTCATCTGTTCAACTATTTGCATCCACCTATCTTCCAGTTTTGTTAACATCTTGATTACAAGCATTTTAAATTGTGCATCTGATAGGTTGACTATGTCATCATCCGTTGGTTGTAATTTGTTCTGATCTTTCATTTTGGCCATTTTCATTCTTTTTATCTCAGTGCACTTGTCGGCTGGCAGATGCCTGCAACCTGGGTCACTTTTTGGATGACGTTGCCTCTGGGGGTGGGGCCTGGGAGGAAGCAATGGTGACCTCCGATCACTGCGGGCTCCCGTGACTCCTCCGCTCCCCAGTTCCGCACCGCCTTTTCTGCCAGACTGGGTTCTGCTGGCTCAGCCCTGGCCTCTCTCCGGCAGCGTTGCCGGCTTGCGGGATTCACCTGTTGTTCGGGGCCACACCCTGTTCAGGCACTGGCGGCGTGAGTCCCTCCGTGAGAGCTGCCTCTCACTCACTCCGTTCCTCCGCCTGGTACTGCCCCGCTTACCGGCCTGGATGTTCGTCTTCTCCTACCTCCTGGGTGTCGGACTTCCCTTCAGTTCGATTCTGTTCATTCTGGTTGTTTAATTTTTCGCTGCTGTGTTCGTTGTTTAGACACTCTGGATGTGCGGGCGGCGAGTGCATCCACCTATGCCGCCATCCTTTTTTAAATATATTTTATTCATTATGCTATTACAGTTGTCCCATTTTCCCTCCTTTATTCCCCTCCACCCCACCCACCCCCATTCCCCGCCCTTTAGTTTTTGTCCATGGGTCATACACATAAGTTCTTTGGCTTCTACATTTCCTATACTATTCTTTACTTCCCCCTGTCTGTTTTCTACCTACCGTTTATGCTACTTATTCTCTGTACTTTTTCCTCTTCTATCCCCTTCCCACTCCCCTGGTGATATTCCTCCATCCCCTTTGACATTTCATATAATAATAAAGGCTGGGTGATGATGAACTCCTTGAACTTGACCTTATCTGAGAAGCACTTTATCTGCCCTTCCATTCTAAATGAAAGTTTAGCTGGATAGAGTATTCTTGGATGTAGGTCCCTGCCTTTCATGACTTGGTATACTTCTCTCCAGCCCCTTCTTCCCTGCTAGGTCTCTTTTGAGAAATCAGCTGACAGTCTTATGGGAATTTCTTTGTAGGTAACTGTCTCCTTTTCTCTTGCTGCTTCTAAGATTCTCTCCTTATTTTTAATCTTGGGTAATGTAATTATGATGTGTCTTGGTGTGTTCCTCTTTGGGTCCAACTTCTTTGGGACTCTCTGAGCTCCCTGGACTTCCTGGAAGTCTATTTCCTTCACCAGCTTGGGGAAGTTCTCCTTCATTATTTGTTCAAATAAGTTTTCAATCCCTTGATCTTCCTCTTCTCCTTCTGGCACCCCTATGACTCGGATGTTGGGACATTTAAAGATGTCCTGGAGGTTCCTAAGCCTCTCCTCAGTTTTTTGAATTCTTGTTTCTTCATTCTTTTCTAGTTGGATGTTCTTTTCTTTCTTCTGGTCCACTCAGTTGATTTGAGTCCTCGTTTCCTTCTTGTCCCTATTGGCTCCCTGCACATTTCCCCTTATTTCCTTTAGTGTATCCTTCATTTGTTCAACTAATTGTGACCATCTTTCTTCGAATCCTGTGAGCATCCTGATTACTAGTGTTTTGAACTGTGCATCTGATATGTTGGCTATCTCTTCGTCACTTAGTTGTATTTTTTCTGGAGCTTTGATGTGTTCTTTCATTTGGGCCATTTTTTTTTTCTCTGCGTACCTGTTACTTTAAAGGGCAGAGCCTTAGGTGTTCACCAGGGCAGAGTAACCCATGTCGTTGGATTGTGACACCGCCTGTGGGGGTGGGACCTGAGAGAACAATGGCACTTGCTCTGCTCTCCACACTTCCCCTGCTACCCACAAGCAAGTTGGGCCTTTCTTTGCTGGCTCCAGGGTGGGTCAGCGGGCTTGTGTAGTTCCAAGACCCTGTGGGTCTCTTCAATGAACTCTCCTGTGAGGCCAGGAGTTCCTCCCACCACCCCCTCAAACCCCACAGATGTTTTCAGTCAGTGGTTTGAGGCTTCATTTCCCTGCAATGGTGGGTTGCGCTGTCTGCTCTGCTCCCCAGCTTTTTCTCCGAGTTTATTTGTGTGCTCATGAATGAGGGACCGCCCAGTCCAGCAGTCTCAGCCCCACTGGGTCTGGGTGGGCCAGCTGTGGGTTTTGTTGAGTGCGCTGGCCATGTTTTGGCAAGGCGCACCCCCCGGGGGTCTCTCCGGGAGGCTGCACGTTGCCGGTACTGCTCCACAAACCGCCATCTCGCCGTGCGCTCTCCACCCTGCTTACTGGTCTGAATGAGTGTGTCTCCTTTAACTCCGTGGTTGTCGGACTTCCACTCAGTTGGATTTTCTGTCAGATCTGGCTGTTTTTGTTTTTTAAATTGTTGTTTTTCCTCTTTTGGTTGTGTGAGGAAGCACAGTGTGTCTACCTATGCCTCCATCTTGGGCAGAAGTCTGTTTATATATAAATTGAACACAGGGGCAGAGGAAAAATGTGCAGAGAAACTGAATAGACCTTTGTTTCCCAAAAAGACATACAAATGATCAACAGGTACACAGAAAGGTGCTCAACATCGCTAATCATCAGGGAAATCCAAATCAACCACAGTGAGATACTACCTCACATCTGTTAGAATAGTTACTATGAAAAAGTCAAGAAATAACAAGTGTCGGCAAGGGTGTGGAGAAGAGGGAACCCTTGTGCACTGTTGGTGGAAATATAAGTTGGTGTAGTTACTATGGAAAACAGTATGGAGGTACTTCCTCAAAAAATTAAAAATAGAACTACCATATAATTCAGCTATCCCACTTCTGGATATAAATCCAAAGAAAATGAAAACAGGAAATCAAAGAAATATTTGTACTTTCATGTTTATTGCAGCATTATTCACAATGCCCTAGATATGTAAACAGCATCACTGGATGGCTGGATAAAGACATGGAAATATGACGTGGACACACACGCACATATACACATACAATGGAGTATTATTCAGCTATGAGAAAGAAGGAAATCCTGCCATTTGCAACAACATGGATAGACCCTGAGGGCATTATACTAAATGAAACAAGCCAGACAGAGAAAGACAAATATTGCATGGTATCACTTATAAATGCATCAAAAAAAAAAAAAAAAAAAGCCCTGGCTGGTGTGACTCAGTGGATTGAGTGCCAGCCTGCGAACCGAAAGTTCACCAGTTTGATTCCCAGTCAGGGCGCATGCCTGGGTTGTGGGCCAGGTCTCCAGTAGGGGAACATGAGAGGCAACTAATTGATATATCTCTCAACACTGATGTTTCTCTCCCTCTCTTTCTCCCTCCTTCCCCTCTCTCTAAAAATAAATAAATAAGATCTTAAAAAAAAAAGAAGTGTAACTCATAGAAACAGCAAGTAGAAAAGTGGTTGCCAGGGGCTGAGGCTGGGGAAAATAGGGAGGGGTTGGTGAAAGGGTACAAACCTTCGGCTACAAAACGTCTGAGCATGTGATATAAACCATGGTCATTGTAGTTGACAGCATTGTATTATATCATTGAAATTTGCTAAGAGAGTAGAACTTAAATGTTCTCACAAAATATATAAATATGTGAGGCAACACATGTGTTAATTAACTAGATGGTAGGAATCCCTTCACAATGTATAAATATATATATAAACAATTTATATGTATATACATCAAATCACCACAATGTACACTGTAAATATCTTACAATTTTATTTCTCAATTAAGCTGAAAAAAACCAACATGTAACATGTGGGAGAATAAAGATCATTTGACAGAAACAATGCAAATAAGAAGATAATAGACATCTTTAAAATGCTGAAAGAAAGTAAACTGTCAGCCTAGAATTCTATATGTGGCAAAAATACCATTCAAAAATGAAGGTGAAATACATTCTTTTCAAACACACAAAAACTGAAAGAATTTACCACCAGCAGACCCACACTGAAAGAAATATTAAAATAAGTTCTTAGACAAAAGTAAAAAGATATCATGAAAATATGGTTCTACAAAAAATAAATAAAACTATACAAAGGAAGAAAGGGCACTGCAAATTTAACTATACATATTAACATGTAAGGTGTTTCTCTTATTATATGAATATGCACGGAAAGGTAATTGACTCTTTAAACAAAAGCAATAACTAGTTACTGCAGGTGTTTTAAACATAGGTAAGACATATCACAACAGCACAAAGTTTAGGTGGGAAGTAATGGAAGCGTACTATTGAAAAGTTCTTATATTAATACTATATACGAAGTAGCATAATGCCACTCGTAGGTAGAATGTAATAAGTTAAAGTTGGATATTATAAACCCTAATGTAGGAGGTAAAGTGAAATCACAAAATATATCCAATTAATCGAGCAGAATTTACAAAGAGAAAAATAGGGAACAAAGATTAGATGAGACAGGAAAAGATGGAAGATGATATATTTAAACCTAACCATATCAATAATCATATTATATGGTCTAATGGCCCTGATTAAAAAGCAAAAGTTTTCGGATTGGATATAAAAAACGTGAGGCCCAAGAAACTCACTTCGAACATAAAGAGCTGAAGTCCCCCTTCTCTGGTTCGCTTGCCGGAAGGAGAAGGCTTCCTTTCTGCGGTCCTACCTGGTGCGGCCCCACAGCCGGGGCCACCCATATTGATTGTTCTGCAAGATCTGACTCCCCTTCCCAATCTGAACATTATTGTTTCTTTTTCAGAATCTTCATGTAAGGGTTTGTTTTCTTTTAAATTTCATTCAGAATTATTAGCTCTAATCTGTGGAAAATACAGGCTGTAGTGGACTTACTCCATCTTAAACAACACTGGAAGTCACAAATAAGTTTTTAGAAAAACAAATAAGTTTTTAAGGTGAAGGTTATGAAAATATATTCAGCAGTGGTAGAAAACCATAAATGGATAGACTGATGAACACATGAAAAAATATTGATGTTCATTTATAACCAGGGAAATGGAAGTTAATAGGATAATATTTGTATACAATAATTTGGCAATTTTTAAAAATCATTTGATACCATCAAGTAGGTATAAAGAAACAGGCCCTGTTTTTTATTTTAGATAGATTTACAAATTGGTATAACCAATTTCTAATCAAAGATATAATAGAGATTTAAAGAATTAAGAAAGAATATCATATGAAAATTCCATATCCACAAATTGAAAATCCATAGGAAACAGAATTTCCTAACAAAATAAAAATTGTCAACATTAGCCTTTGCCAGGCAGCCGTGTTGGTTAGAACGTGGTCCCCACAGGCCCAGGTTGCAGGTCTGATCCCCGGTCAGGGCACAGAGAGGAGTCAGCCAGTGAATACTTGGATGAATGGAATAACAAATCAATGTTTCTCTCTCTCCCTTTCTCTCTCTCTCCAAAATCAATCAATAAATGTTTTAAAAAACATTTTAAAAAATTGCCAACATTAACCCTCCAAAAGTAGAAAAGTTAAATAGACCAATTTAAACAGTAGCTGAAAAATTACAAGAAATCTACAATTAAAAATGGCACTAAGTCCAAACAGATTTATAGCTGAGCTTCATCTAGGCTATAGAACAAATTGTTGTATTTCTACTTAAATTATTTAAGCCACATAAAAACATAGAAAACTTTCTAACTCATTTTACTAGCATACATTTTAATAATCAAAATGGTTAAAGATAGTGTAACGTGAAAAAGATTGAGGTCACACATTTATTTAGAAAGAATATTCTACACAGAGTATTAGCAAATAAAAGGTAGCCATATATAAAATTATAATACCATATGGCCAATAAGGGTTTATTTTAGAGATTCAAGGAAGGTGCAATATTGGTACAAAAGATTGATCAATATAATCATTGCATAAAGAAATCAAAGGAGAAAGACTGTATCATCATTCAGCATCTATCATGTGTCAAGATGTTCAAGACTAAAAAGGCATTAAGACGCAGAGCTGAGAGAACCCTCCTGATTGTCTCTCAAGTCCCTGAATCGCAGTTGCATATGCTCAAGCATTTCATTTGTCCTTAATTACATATGCCAATATATTTTTCTTTCTTCTCCAGCTACTTGGAGTTGGAATGCTGTCACTGGCTATATCTAAGTACTAATCCAAGCATCAATAGAAAAACAATTAAAAAAAAAATTATTCAATAAGATAGTCACAAAATAAACATTTTTAAAGTCAACAGAGAACCTACATACATGGCTGGTGGGAATATAAAATACTGTAGCCCCTTTGGAAAACAGAGTGGCAGTTTCTCAAAAAGTTAAACATACAATTACCATAGAACCCAGCAATTTCACTCCTACCTACCTACCCAAGAGAAACAAAACCATATGTCCACCCAACGACTTCATGCGAATATTCATAGCAGCAGTGTTCATAACAGTCCGAAACTGAGAAACCGCCTAAATGTCCACTGCTGGTGAGTGGACAGATCACAGTTGAACTTTGAAAACATTGTGCTAAATGAAATTCAGACACAAGAAATGACATAGTGTGTGATTCATTCACATGCATGGCCCAGAAAATGTATTGAGACAGAAGGTAGACCAGCATTTGCCCAGGGCTGGGGATGGGGACTGGACTAACTGTAAACAGGCATGAGCTCTTATTGCAGGAGGGAAAATATTCTAAAATTAATGGATGGTGGTATTGCACTACTCAGCAACATTACTGAAAACTATTAAATGCACACTTGAATGGGTGAGTTGTATGACACTATAAAGTTTACCTCAGTAAAGCTGTTAAAAATTAAAAAAATAAAGGTAATAGATTTCTGATACATAAACAATAATCAAGGAAAATATAGGATAGGAGAAAACATTCCATTTACTACCATAGAAAATTATAAATTATCTAGGAATAATGGCACAAGAAATATTTGGAACTTGTTGGAAGCTTCAAAATTCCACTAAGAACATTAAATATTGAATAAATAAGGAGAGATAGCTTGTTTTTTGCAAGTAAATTTCACCATCATATTTTCCTAACGTAAACTATAAATTCAATGTATTCACAATCAAAATCCAAGCAGAATTTTTTTAAAGGAACTTGAAAAACTGATTCTTAACTTCATCTAAAATTATAAACATGTGAAAATAGCCAGGAAAATCTTTTTTTAAAAAAGAACAAGAAATGGGAACATGTCATACAATACGTTATTATCAAAGCTACAATTCTTAAAATAGTCCAACAGAATTTACAGATACATCAATGGAACAGAATAAAAGTTAGTAAATTAGCAAGCAAATATGCAAATTTAATATATTATAAATCAAATTTCAAAGCAAAGGGAGAAAATATGGAATATTCAATACATGGTGTTTGGACGGGTGTCAAGTCATTGGAAAAGCATAAAGCATGAGTCTGACCTCACTTTGTATGCCAAAATAAAATCCAGATGGATGCTATTTTTATAATAGCTGAGCATAGAAGACTTCTTTACGCATTTTATAAAGATTAGTGTCTATAGAGAAAAAGATGATAAATTGGATAGCATTTTAGCTAATACTGTATTTGAGAGCACACTCTGTCCCACCAGGCACTTTTCTAAGCATTTTATAATTACTAATGTATTTAACCCACACAACAACCCTATGATGTAGGTACCAGTAGTAGCAACCCCATAGACTGACCTATTTTATGCAAGTTCTCAGAGTCTTTCAGCTTCACCTGTCTCCTGGACTCTTAGCCATTTGCTCAGCTTCACTCATCACCTAAGCCCAAGGACTTCACGCAGGCTCTTGCAGTTCTGCTGCCTGAAGCTGGACAGCCACTGACCAGGAGTCTATGGCTCTTCCCACAACCTCCAGACTCAGATGAAATGCCTTCCACAGGGTTTGGGATCTGGCTGCCCACAGCTGCCAAAAAGTCTGGTAATGCAAACCAGAAATGAGGGGAAGTTAACACCCCATGAGCCAAATGTTGACCCTCAAGAAAAGACGGAGCTGTAGGATACAATCCTTCACTCCACTCCTCCCTATGGACTCTTCTGAGAACTGAGTTGTCACTCAGCCTCTCTGTAGGCATCTTACCTGGCTGAGTAGCTCATCTGCTGAGCCAATGTCGTGAGACAGTGGCTGGGGTAGTAAGACGTTAGCTTGCATTGCTTCCCATACTTCCCTGCCTCATTTCCCATTTCATTCGTTCTTGCTACCCTGGGATTATATGTACATCTCATATAAAGCATTAGCACTTAACTTATCTCAGTCTTTGTTTATTAGAGAATTTAGAGTAAGAAATCCCTTTTTCTACATGAGAAAGATCATCCTTCTAGTTATTCATGAAGCTTGGCTTTGAGCCCTAGGAAATTCATTAATTTTATACAGTATAACTACAAACCACAACAATAACAAACAATAGAAACCAGCAAATGTCATTCTTACTGTTGAACTGTGGAACGAACCATATTTGGGGATAGGGAGTAAGACGAGCCCACCATTACTGCCTCTATTCAGTATCATACTAAAAATCCTGGACTGTGCATTATGGCAAGCAAAATAAAAACCGAAAGAGAAACAGAATTGATATTACTTGCAGGTGTTATGATCATACATATAGAAAAAAATTTAAATGTACAAACAAATTATTAGGATTATATGGAATATAAAAATAATGTACAAACCTCAATTCTGTTTATTTATTTATAAATATATATAATTTATACACAAATATGTAAATATAACATTTATATTTTATATAATATATATTTATATATGCATTCATGTATAACAACAAAACAAAAATATTGCTTTCATAGCATAAAAAATACCCAGGAATAAATCTTACAGCAAATGTGCAAGACAATCCAAAAACCATAAAACATATCAAGAGAAATTAATAAAAACTCAAAAAATGGAGATACATATATACCAATGAATAGTAAGACAAAATTATAATGATGTCATTTCTTTTCAAATTTATCTATAAACTCAAAGCAATCTTTTTAAAATTTTTATTTATTGATTTTTGAGAGAGAGAGGGAAAGGGAAAGGGGATGGGGAGAGAGAGATCTGTTGTCCCGCTCATTTATGTATTCATTAGTTGATTCTTGTTTGTGTGCTGACCGCAGATCGAACCTGCAACCTTGGTGTATCAGAATAACGCTCTAACCAACTGAGCTACCTGGCTAAGCTCAATGCAGTCTTAAAGTTCTAACAATTTTTTGTTTGGAAGGTATTTTGGGGGTGTATGACAAACGTATATAAAGTGTCAAGAATAACCAAAATGTCCTGATAGAAGAACAAATGGAGAATAACCTGCTCCAACACAGTTAAGCTACAGGAAATTCAATACAGTATCAACACGAAGGCTGACAAATAATGGAAGAGAATAGAAGTCAATTCAAACTCACTCATAAGGGAACAGGCCACATGTAAAAATTACACTGCCAGACCCTCACTTCACACTCTACCTAAAATTAATTTTAGGTAGGTCAAAGATGAAATGAGAAAGATAAAACTATAGAAAAAAAACATAGGGAAAAAAGTAGGTAAGTCTGACTTCATTAAAACTGTAGTTAATCAAAGGGACCATAAAGAGAGGGAAAACCAAGCCACAAATTGGGAGAAGCTATTTGCAACATGTATCATGGACAAAGTTACATTACTCAGGATGCTATTCTTTTTATTTCTAAAGTATACAGTTTTCCACATTTTATCATCATGATATTGATAATGTTCTTTTTTCCTTAACACAACAAAACAGTAGTGCATTTTAAAATCAATGGCATCTTAGATTTCATGAAAAATGTAAAGAATACTTAAGAATCACCCTGACTGGTGTGGCTCAGTTGGTTGGGTGTCATCCCGCAAAGTGAAGGGTCACTGGTTCCATTCTTGGTCAGGTACATGCCTGGTTTGCAGGTTCCGTCCCTGGATGGGACATGTGCGGGAAGCAGCCGATCAGTGTTTCTCTCTCACATTGATGTTTCTCTCCCTCTCTTTCTCCCTCCCTTCTCCTCTCTCTAAAAATAAATAAATAAAAAATACTTAAGAATTATTAAATAAAATGAACAACTCCACAGAAAAAATGGACAAATGACTTGAATAGACACTTGATGAAGAGAAAACTAAAATGGTCAATAATCATATGAAAAGAAATTTAGTCTCATTAGGAATCAGGTAAATGCAAATTAATACCACAATAAGATTCATCCTATAGGCAAAAAAAAAAAATTTAAGTCTGACAATACCAAGTGTTGACAAAGATGTAAAAACACAGAATCTCTCATCCACTGCTGGTCAGAGAGTAAATTGATAACCACTTTGGAATATAACTTGGATTACCTAGTAAAGATAAACATGTGCAAACTCTATGATCCAACAGTCCATCTCCTAGGTACACATATCATAAGAAAACTTTAATATACGTATACTAAAAGATATATATAAAACTCTTATAATAGCCTTATCCATAATATCAGAACAAATCCTGCTGGTAGCTCAATTGGTTAAAGCATTGTCCTAATATACCAAGGTTGCAGGTTTGATCCCTGGTCAGGGCACATAGAAAAATCTACCAATGAATGCATAAATAAACAGAAAAATAAATCTATCTCTCTCTTCTCTCTCTCTCTCTGTGTCTCTCTCTCCACCCCCTTCCTATCTCTCTCTAAAATCAATAAATAAAATTTTAAAAAATATACCAAAACACCAGAAACAACACAGACATTTATCAACAGTCGAGTGATTTATATCAGTACTATGGAATATCATCCATCAATGAAAATAAACAAACTTCATCCACAAGCAACGACATGAATGAATCTCATTAACAACGCTGAATAAAAGAAAGAAGTCACAGAAAAATTCATTCAGTATGATTCCTTTCATATAATATTCAAAATAGTCAAAACCAAACAAAATACTGTTTAGGGATACATAGATATGAAATGCAAGCGTGAAGAAAAGCAGAAGAATGACTGTTACAAAAATCAAGGTCATGGTTTCAATAAAAGACAGAAAAGTGGTCTTGATCATAAAGGGACACAGAATGTGTAGAAGGTGCAAGAAATCCCATTCCTTAACTGTAGAAGTTGCGCGGGTGTACAAACATTTAGTTATGATTCATTGAAATATGCCCAGCCATTTATATAACCATCTGTATGTATGACACGTACCACATTTTTTTAAAAAGGAACAAAAAAAGCAGATTGCAAAGCAATGTGATCTTATTTAATTTTCATACTTACATGTTAGGTGCAAAGGAATAAGAAAACTTTGGAATACTACAGGAACTGCTTAATTTATGGGGTCTGACCCGCGGGGTTCTGGGTTGTGAGTTTGTAGCTGAATTTTTAGAGTTAAGCACAGATTACTTTGTAATTAACTACTTTATAAGTACGACTCTTAAATAACCGAGGAGATCATGCCAGAAAAAAATATACCAAGTATTAAGGTAGCTAACTTTCACCCAAATAATTCAAATTGGATATTTTCTATAAACTTTCACATTCTTCACCATGCTGCCTAGGTTGTTAAGATTTAGATTTCAAAGGGGCCAATTGAAAGCCCTTATGGAAAAACTAGTCTACAAGTACAGCCAAAATTCTGCTGCTGACAATAACTGTCCAACTGCAGTCCCACCACCACAAGACTTCACAGTAGGTTTACCTGTTATAAATAATTCTCACCTTCTTTAGACACATCCCAGAGCCCTTTGCAAATATGACAAGAGTCAGAAAATCCCCAGATTTTCCCAAACATCTTACAGCTTTCCAGAGCCACAGAAAGTGGGGCAGGAACAGAACCATGGCAGGATGTGGCAAGTGTAAACCTTGCAAGGATAGATTAAACCACACGCATCACCTTCAAGTTTAATCAGCTTTAAAACAAGAAAGAATTCCATCATCTTGTTTATAACTTTCACTCTATGGAGATTTTCTAGCCCCTAAAATTTTTATCAATTGAGTTTATATTAATGGTGTCTAATTTTTACTTCGTAACTAATGTTCTCATCAGCATTTTCCTTTTCTTTGGTAAAGAATACCTATATCAAACATTCTGGTTTGTGAAATACCGAAACCCCACTCCTCAACCCCGTAAGTGCCGGCTATCTGGAATAACAGAGGGAGCAACAGTTTCGATCATTACTGTGCTTTTTGCTTTTAACATTGGCTCTGAATTCTGCCCTTTTCCCAAGGATTAAACCAATGGGGTCCTGGGAAATGTTAAACAACCAGGGCAGGGACTGATTGGTGGCATTTGCTGATTTCCTTGGTACAAATACGTCACAATGGGCCGTTTCAAGCTGCCTACCTGACGTCACTGGCCACGAATCAGGAAGAGATGCACAGGTGGGCACATCATTACAGAGTATTTGCATTATTCCATTGCACTAGATATAAAGAATAGAGAGCACAGGTACTAGTAAAATAATTAGGAGTATTGAGCTTGTATTATCTTGGTTTTTAACATAATTGTAATGACAGGCTTATAAAATTTCATTTTTAATAATGGCTACATCTAATCACCAGCCAGCAAAATCCTGAAAATTTAACAGCCAGCTCAGAGCGGGCACACCACTGGATGCAACCTGCCAAACGTTCCCATGTTTGCCATTCCTACCGAAGTTCCCACAAAGGCCTCTCCTGGCTTTGTGTGGGGAGGAGATCTGCACACATTCGTACTGGGTTACAGGGCTGGTCCACCTCTGCACCGACAGGAGCCTGCTTTACCTACTTTTCACCCAGGCAGGGTGTCCCTGGAGACCGGGTGCTATTCACAGCTTAGGTCGTTCCCTTCCTTTCTTTCAGCTTAAATAGAAAAAGAGGGAAATGCCTAAGTTAAACTTAATACGAGTTATTTAGAAGTTATAAACGTCAGTTATGTTGGTTGGTAAAGATAGGCAGACATGAATCAAGCCTTATTCTGCTGCTTCTGAGCTGTGGGACATCCTTCAGCCACTCTGAGTTTCAAAATCCTCATCAGAAAAAGTGGGAATAATAACAACCTCATGGGTGGTGTGAAGATTAAGTGCAATTATGTCTACAAAACAGCCGTGTCTGGCATTAATGACTCAACAAATGGTAACTATTGTTAGTATTCGTTTTTAAAGGCCAGCTTTATGTGGGTACACATATGATGTAAATTACAAAAGTTTAAAATAATATCAACTCCTGATTAACCGGCTCATTACCAAAGCAGAATGTCTTCCAAAAATCACATTCTTTCAAATATTAAAATCAGGAATATATTCTTCAGCCACCAAAACATCCAACCTGCTTTTTCATACCGATGTGGTAGAGAGAGGCATCCCTTGTTAGTCTGGCTTTACAAGCAGGGAAAATACACTATTGAACAAAATCGACACAATTTCTGCCCTTGTGGAACGTGGAGCCTCGTGGGGGACACGGACCACAATCACACAAATAGATAGTTTCACATTGAAGTTGAAGAGCAAGAAAAAGATGTTATGAGAAATTATTTCGGGCAGGTCTTACCTGGCCTGAAGTGTTAGAGGAGCTGTGTGTGTTAGCTGAGATCTAGACTACAACCAGCCACAGATTACGGGGAACGCATTCAATGGTAAGAGATTCGCTTTTGCTGAAGCTTGGAAGGGGGAGAGAGCTTGGTGTGTTCCAGGCACTGAAAGATAAGAGCTGCATGGGTAATAAGCATGAAAGAAAAACTACATTAATTATTTTTTTTAAGATTTTATTTTTAGAAAGAGGGGAAGGGAGGAAGAAAGAGAGGGAGAGAAACATGGATGTGCTAGAGATACATCAATCAGTTGCCTTTCGCTCACCCCACCTGGGGACCTGGCCTGCAACCCAGGCATATGCCCTGACTGGGGATCAAACCAGTGACCTTTCGGTTCGCAGGCCGGCATTCAGTCCACTGAGTCACACCAGCCAGGGCAAAACTACATTAATTATTAATATAAACTATGTTTATTATTTCCCCCTCACTCAATTTTTACCACAGCTCTCCAGTGCTAGGCAGGTGGACCCTATGCCTAGAGAGCCCTTTGTGATATGTTGGAGCTAGAAGTTAGAGTCAAGTTGAGAGCATATAAAAGAGTGAGAGGTTGACAGTGATTTGGAGGGAGAGGCTGAGGTCCAAGAGGCTGCATTGCTGCACTGGGGAAGCCAGTTTCAGCTGGTAGGAAAAGCTTGCAGAAGATCAGAGGCTAGAAGGAAAGCAGAAGCCAGGGGACCCACTCACTATCTCTCGGCCTCCAGTTGAGTCCCCAGCAGCAGCTGCGTCTCCACTGTAACTTAGCTGCTGCCAGACAGGCCCTCCCCTGGTTCCAGCTTCCATCAGGAAGGCCTGGCCGAGTTGCCCCTGGATGGGGGCTGAGCTCTAGACTTTGGGAACAACAGCTCCTCTCAGTGTTCTCTCAACTCTAAGGAAAATCGTGGCTTCCTGCTATTACTAATTTCTGGTTGCCTCAACTTCCCCTATTTCCTTAATATTCAAAAAGTGATTCACGGATTGGCAGCACTGGCTTTATTTGGGGGCTTCTTAAAAATGCAGAATCTCAGGCACCACCCCAAACTTATTGAATTTGAATATGCATTTTTTAAAAATCTGAGGTGATTTGAATAGATACAAAGTTTGAGAAGCAAGGGCCTGGTTATGTCTTCAGAAAGACCATTCCCTAAGTAACAGAGAACCTGCATCACTTCCCTCTGTCTGAAATGCCCAGTGGGTTTCTGCTGGATGACCAGAACCTAACTGACACAGTTAACTTTTTATGTTCAGACGTTCACTGTTTTTCAGTGCTCATCACCTGTCTTATTGAACTACAATTTAACATTCTTGAATTATTTTAGATTCATCTCTCACTTTGTTTCTCTGACCATACTTGGTTCACATTGTATTCTTTAAAACTATGTAGACTTTGGCCCTGACCAGTGTGGCTCAGTAAGGTTGGGCGTCGCCCCACGAAGCATAAGGTTGCCAGTTTGATTCCCTGTCAGAGCACATGTCTAGGCCGTGGGTTTGGTCCTCAGTTGCGGTGCATTGAGAGGCATCTGATTGATGTTTCTCTCTCACACTAATGTTTCTCTCCCTCGCTTCCCCTCTCTTTAAAAATAAATAAAATCTTTTTAAAAAACGATGCATAGTTTGCTCTGTTCTCTTTCTCTCTCTCTTTCTTTTTGATTTTGACAGTGAAGTGAAGAAGGGCTTAGGATAGACGAAGCAACAGGAAAGCCTAGATGGGGCTGCTTTGGCTCACCGGACACAGAGAAAGGGGGCCTTGGAAACAGGTTCAGAGGGTGAGCCCGGATGAGCTGCCACTGCCTATTGCTCCTCTGGTCACAAGTCTCGTGGGGACCCTTAGAGTTTAGGAGATGTACCCCTGAAAGGGAACTAAGTCATGGGTGTGCTCCTGAGAGGGAGATTGCACCTCTATTTTCTTAAAATTTTTTATATAGAAGTTAATTTTTGTTCATTTATAGATAATCTAGAGTTTTGTGCAGGTTCTTTTTTGGTTTTCCTTAAAATTAAAAAATATCATCAGGAATATTAATTAATGTTAGCTAGAACCAAACCATATTCATCTCCAAACACTGTTTTTTTCTTCCACTAAAGAATCATTTCTCTTATTAAAACTTAGATTTTTTATGTGTGTTTTATTTGTTGTAATCTTTTCTTCAGGAACAGTTCAGTTGTATAAAATCCTGTGCAATGTTGATATTACTCATATTGCTTTGGGAGTTGACTTGCAAACTCCTTTTTATCTGAAATCACTGCTGGTAAAGCTCACCCTTTTTCAGAGAGACCATGACTCCTTGTGTCTTATTGAAAATAATAAGCAAATGTTTTCCAAAAACTTTTCTGACTTCTATAGTCAGAACCTAGAACCTAGAGGATAATTTTCCACTTTTTAGGCTATAATAATTTGTACAGGGCTCCTTTTTTTTTGCTGTTGACTTATCCTTAAACAAGGTCCAATCTTTGCCAACAGGTGGAGGCCATGGGATCTCCTTGGTATCTCTCCCTGTGGACCTAGAATAGGAGTGAATATACATGTCCCCTTGTCCTCAGCCAGGCAGGACATCATCTCACTTGACTGAGCAAGACTGAGGTAAGCTCTCCTCTCCCTCTGACTTTTGGGTCAGAAGTATTCATTAGGTCTTTTGTCAAAGCATAAAGACCACATCCTAGCCTTGGCTGGTGTAGCTCAGTGGATTGAGCGTGAGCCTGCGAACCAAAGGGTCATCAGTTCAATTCCCAGTCAGGAATCAGGTTTGCAGGCCCGGTCCCCAGTAGGGGGCGCGTGAAAGGCAACCACACATTGATGTTTCTCTCCCTCTCTCTTTCTCCTGCCCTTTCCCTCTCTCCAAAAAGAAAGAAAATCTTAAAAAAAAAAACGACTACAAACTTTGCCCTGCCTCTTCCTCTGTCACTATCCTATCTCTACCTATGGCACTGTTCCCAGAACTCTATGATTTCTACCAGAATGTTTTCCCTTGTCTAGCTATTCATTTCAAGAAACTGTATATCATTTGTCCTGAGAATTGTAGCTTCTAGATACATACGGAGTGGAATTTATGGAAACGAGAGCATAGGATTATTTCTATCAAGCTCAATAGAGAATTCCCAGTGTAGGCAAGGATGTAGCTGCATAGTGTTTGCTGATATTTTGGATCAGATGAGGCTCCTGCTGGAAAGGAGGTACCATGCTTTCTAAAGGAGAATATAGTACAAGGTGTGTATCTTTTATGAACAGTACAATGGAAAGAAATTACTTCTTAAACTTCGGCATGTGACCTTCTCTTTACCTTCAGTGTTTGTCTTTTTGCATATTTGCATGGATATTTTATGTGAGGGTGTTAGACAATACATTGGGCCCTGCCAATTTGCTACCACAATAATGGCAAAAACAAAAGGCTGATATGTGTTGAGTGTTTGTTATGTGCCAGTCACTGTGTTTAATGTTTTGTATACATTATCTCCTATTTCATCTTCACAACCACACTTTACTGTAAATATTGAAAACAACCTCCCTTCCCCTGGCTTCCTTTCTCATGTGGAAGGATCTCCATTAGAGTAAAACGCTTGGCCTCTTGCTCACCCCCTCATGCTCTCTGGGGTGGGTCACTCACTTCATTGGTTGCTTGGGAAGAAGGAACTAGCCATGCTTGGCTCAGCCATAGCTAGAATGGCTCTTTCGTCTGCATGCCTAGAGAAGCTTGTTGGTCTGCTAGTTGAGTCTCATAGTAGGCGTAGTGGAGCAGATCGCCCCAGGAGAGAAGCCGGTAGTTTCCATTTCTGCCTGTGCCTAGTGACTGTGTTTAATGCTGGGGTACAGGAATAGGAAGCCATCATTTCTAAGCATCCAAGTTTTCTAATGGAGTTTTGTTAGCAGTAAAGTGATATTTTCATACCCATCTATCTAATTTTAGCCCTTTCAATTACTTCAAACTTATATAGGGAAGTTGGGAAACTATTTATTCGTCCCTTAAAATCGCCAAAGTAGGTATCATTAGTGTCTCCAGTTTAGTCTGACTCAACACAAGCATTGAGCCAATGTACTCAAGGTTCCCTAGCTCATTCATGAGAGCTTGGATTCTCACTCAGTTCTGTCTAGCTCTAGAACAACAAAAGCCCGACCTGACGCCAAGCTAACCCCTGTAACTCTACTGCTTCGCACGGAAGATCTTCACAAAGCCTCATCTCATCAGTGGTGGCACCAGCTGAGGAAAACCCAGCTACCCTTCAAGACTCTTCCGTGGAGCCTTTCCCAATCCTCCTGCAGAGAGTCAGTGAGTCCATCCCCTGTGCTCTTCGTACAGCCTTCTGTTGGAGAACAAAAATTCACTCAGTTACTGACTTATTCACTCACTCGTCTCTCTAACCTTGGTACCTAGCTCGAGCAGGTGCCCGTTCAATTTTTGTTAAATTATACTGATAGAAACGGATAGACAAGTGTCAAATTCTCCAAAGCAATCACATTAAGCGCAAAGTCCGCCCAGACTCCAGGATGGATTTGGTTGCACTCCAGCGTCATTGACGGTACAGGGCCATTTAGTTTGGGGGAGGGGTTTTGGGTTTTGTCTTCGGTTTGTTTATTTAAGTTCCTTCTTCTCTCGTCCTTAGAAGTTGTGGAGTATATATCCTATCCAGTAGCATTGTTTTATTGCACCTGGTTTAACCTCACCTGATCGCTACAAGAAACAAAAATAATTACACTCAGAGAATATAAAAGCAGTAATAATAACTACCATTTAGCAAGCACTTATGATGTGCCAAACACCATGCCACATGGGTTATACATATTAGCTCTAACCGTCATAAGACGCCTCTGAGATAAGGATTATTATCTCCATTTTATAAGTGAGAAAGCCGAGGTTAAGCAAGATAAAGATATTTGCCCACCTCCACACATCAGCGGCAGGGCAGAAGTGGAGTCGGTGCTGCTGGCTCCAGAGCTGGATCTCTCTCCTTTCCTCAGTGCCCTCTGGAACACAGAGCAGCTGTTGTGACGATTAGAGAAGCTAATGGGTGGGGAAGTGCCTGGAAAACTCCATGGAGAACTAAGCATGCAAGAGATCACGAAGACTTGTTGAGAGCTTTGGCAAGGGCGCTGTGATAATAGCCCTGGGGAAGGGGAACAAATTGATCTGGCTGGAGTTTAGGGACATTTCCTGTTATGTAATTGCTCCGAATTCAGTGTTTCTGAAACGGCGGAGAAGCAGACCCTCTTTCCTTTGTGAAACAGTTCTCATCTCTGGGAGCAAAGACAGAAGAGGTTAGTTTGGTTTAAATCAGCTATTTTCCTTCAAGACAAAGGAGACGGTGGGGGAGGAGTGGCGATGTTGTCCACTTGCTGCTGGGTTCTAGACATTGATTGATTCCGGACCCGACTCAGTGTGAAAGCAGTAACTTACAACACATGCTGAAGGTTTTTCCGTTTCACATGCATTTCAAAAATACAATAGGTCTGCATGTTTACTCTGAAATACAACACAACAGAACGCACAGTGGTACATATGTTCCGAATGTTTCCCCAGACTCCAGAGGCAGAGAAAGGCCTTTTGCTCTCTCATTCCCCCAGCAAACATTTATTGAATGATTTCTATATGTCAGGCATTATGCTAGCCATGGGGGAGCAACACACGGCTCCTGTTGTCAAAAAACTAAGACTAGCGTAGGAGAGACAGACCTACAAACTCATTTTCAATTATTATGATACAACATAAGTGAGACAATAGGAATACCTGCAAGATAAAGAAAATTGAATGATACATACATGGTGTCATATGGGTACTAGACATATCAGGGTGATCTTTACTACATAAGTTGTATAAATATCTAATCACTATGCTATACACCTGAAATTAATATAATACTATATGCCAACTGTAATTGAAAAATTAAAAAAGAATTGCTCTTAAAAACTGAATGAGAGCAATGCTCTCCACCAGTGGAGACTCCTTCTAAGAAGACATGATGTCTGAGCTGAATTTTGAGGACTAAATAGGAATATTAAGCCCAATCCATTTTACATGCATTATTACCCACTCTCTATCTGTATCTGGTGCTTGGAAATACATGAAAATATTAGCTGTTATTCTAATAATTATTTATTAAGTACCTGCTATATATAGAACACTTTTAATATTTATGCAGAGCGCAAAGAAGAATAAGACATGGTTCTATCAATCAAATATATCAAAGTAGATTATATTAGAGTAGACAAAATATAAACTCTGAATCAACAGGACAAGAATGGGGTCGATGAATGATCTAAGCTTTACCTTAAAAAGCTAGAAAAAGAAAATTAAATTAAACCAAATTTATGTAGAAGTAGAAAAATAGTAAAACCAAAAGCAGAAGGCAATTAAAAAAGAAGATAAACAGTGAAAGTAAAAACTATTGACACGATCAATAAAATGAGCCCTGGCTGGTGTGGCTCAGTGGACTGAGTGTCGGCCTGTGAACTGAAAGGTTGCCATTCGATTCCTGGTCAGGGCACGTGCCTGGGTTGTGGGCCAGGTCCCCAGCTGAGGACGTGTGAGAGGCAATCAAATGATGTACCTCTCGCACATTGATGTTTCTGTCCCTCTCTTTCTCCCTCCCTTTCCCTTTTTCCAAAAATGAATAAATAAAATCTTTTTTTTTTAAGAAAAGAAAATGAAAAAAACTCTAGCTAGACTTTTCAAGAAGAGAATATTCACAAAGTGCCAATTCAGGAATGAAAGGGGAAGCATCATTATATTAATAGATACTGCAGATACTAAAAGGATAATAAGGAAATATTATGAGTAACATAATGTCAATAAATTCGACAACTTTGATGAGATGAACAAATTCCCTAAAAGAATATAACTTACCAAAACTGACTCAAGAAGAAATTAAAAATCTGAATAGACCTATATCCTATTAAATAAATTGAAGTTGTAATTAAACACTGCTGTGGACTAAATGTTCGTGTCCTCCCCACCCCTATATTCGTGTTGAAGCCTAACCTCAATGGGCTGTTATTTGGAGGAGGGGCTTTTGGGAGGTTATTGGGTCATGAGGGTGAAGTCTTCATGAATGGCATTAGTGCCCTGAAAAGAGACCAAAGAGACCAGAGTTTTCCCTTTCTGCCATGTGAGGACAAAGTAAAAAGACGGTCGTCTATGAACCAGGAAACAGACCCTCACCAGACACTAAATCTGTCAGCATCTTGCTCTTGGACTTCTCAGCCTTCAAAACCATGAAACATAACCATTTCTTATTTAAGACAGCTAGTTTATGGTATTTTAATTATAGCAGCTGAACAGTCTAAACTAAACACCTCCACACAAAGAAATCTCTGTGGTCAGATGGCTTCCTTGGTGAATTCTACATTCAACACTCAGATGTTTCAAGAAGGAGTGATACAAATTCTATACAAGCTCTTCGGAAAATAGAAAACAAGGCCGGCAGTTCCTATTACCAAAAGCTGACAACAATGTTACAAGCAAAGAAAAACTGCCACCCTTTTAGGAACGTGGATACAAGTTCCTTCAAAACCAATTAGCAAATTATGTCCAGGAATATTTTTAAAAGATAGCAAATCAGAATCAATGAGGTTTATTTCTGGAATTCCTAGCACCATTTTTATAATAGTTCAAAACTGAAAGCCACACAAGTATCTATCAAGAGAAACAGTGTATAAATAAGGAAATTTTTGTGTATTGACACAGCAGAATACTACTTGGGAATTCAGAAAGAACCAACTACTGACATATGCAGCAACATACAGGGGTGGGAAAAGTAGGTTTATATAACACAAATAAATAATGCAATAATAAATAACACACAAGAATAAAGTGTGTTTTGCATACTCACAACTATAAACCTACTTTTGCCCCACCCCTGTAGATAAATCTCAAAATCATTAGGCTGAGCTAAAGAGCTCAGACCTAAAAGCATTCATATTGCATGAGTCCATCTATATGAAATTCTAGAAAAGGCAAAACTAATCTCTAGCGAGAGAAAGCAGGTGAGTGGTTACCTGGGCTGGGATGAAATTGACCACAAAGGGGCACATTGGAAATTTTAAGATAATGGAAATGTTTTACATGTTGATTGTGGTGATGGTTACAAGGGTACATACATTTGTCAGAATTCATCAAACTATACACTTAAAACGAGGAAGTTTCACAATAACTTAATGATATCTAATTAGACTTGACTTAAGAGGAAAAGAAATGTTTTTAGCAAGAAGGAAGTAAGGTACAAGACGCAGATCATGGACTGGTAGTCAGACAGATTGGGTTCAAATCTCAGCTCTTGTATCCCAGAGACGTGACCCTGGACAGAACACTCTACCTCTCAGGTGCGCAGTTTCCTCATCTATATGGGGAGAGTACTGATACCTACATCAAAAAGTTGTGATGAAGAATGCATTTTTATATATGTATATATAAATTGATATATATTTTTTCAGACTATATATGATACTTAATAGTGCTTCAATAATGGTAGTCCTCTTCTATTTAACTTCCACCAAGGAGATGAAAGAACTGGGCGGCTGTGGCATCTCTTTGAGACATTGAGTCAGCCCTTTGGACCCAAATGGTCCAGGAGTGACTATGGCCACAAGTTGCAGAGCAGGCTAGCAGACTCCACTTTCTTCCGTGGGTAAAAGACAAAACACAGTAATCAGTGACTTGATAGTGGCTCTTAGATAAAGGGAAGGCATGCAGAGCAAACCAGAAGGAAAATGGGTAAGATGCAGGGAAAGGAGATACAAGTAGAATTATGGTAAGAAGGCTTTTCCTCTCTGCTGTGATTCCAAGTTTTTCCTTCAGTTCTATGATTGGTGGTGTCTGTAGGTAAGAAACGATTACAGTGTTTGGTGCAGGAGAGCCTGGTGAAAAGAAAATGGCCTTTGAAGTTCTCGGCCTTGGGCTTAAACACCAACTTTTCCATTCCATGGGTGTGTGATCCTTGGCAGCAGAGGCAGGGTCTCTGAATCGCAGCCTCCTCATCTCTAAGACCAGGATGATCTAAGACAGGGCATCTTGAGTATTATATAGCACTGGCTTCCACCAAAATTTGTTAGAGACAGGCCGTTGGAGACAGGAGTTCCTGAATATGTGGGACCAAGAATTGACACAGAGGCACAGAGCCGGTCCCCCAGGAACAGGTTCAGATTGAACAAGAATGTTTCGTCAGTCAGTCAGCCAGGCACCATGGCCCTGAAGGACAGGGCTATGAGGACTTCACGGGGTCCTAAAGGCTTTATCGTCCTGTACCCTGGTCTTCAGTCACTCCTCCTGGAGGGCCTCAGCTCCATCCCCCACCACTGTTTATCCTTTTAGCCCCAGAATCCCAGAGCAGCCTGTGAGTGTGCCCTCTCCCTGGGGAAATGTTGCATCACAGCTGAGTACTTCTGTGAAGTGTTTGTCTTGCTTGGGCTTAGTAAATGACCCCCTTTCTCCATAGGCGCCAAGGCTTCCTGGCCTAGTTGGCACTGGGCATGCTTACAGTGGCCGCTAGGGGGAGCCTGGGCTGGAGCTCTGGAAAGTTAGACCACTGTTGAGGTCTTCCTTGCGGTAGGAAATCTTGGGGGTGGCCTTAGGTCAGTAACAGTGAGGATCTCATTCTAAGGAGATCAGTGTTCAGGCTATGTTTGAGAAAGGAAAATTGTCCAACACTAAAGGAAAAAAGAGTTACAGAACATCCTATTATCTCCACACCCTCCTTCACTGGCTGAGAGGCTAGTCATTTCAGAAGCTGTAATAGCACAGTGGAAAGAACAAGAGTCAGAAGTCATGGTATCAAGACTGTTCCGGACTGTCCCTATGAGAACTTGGACATGTCTCTACTTTTCTGACCCTTTGTTTGCTAATAATGTCTATGACCATTCATTGGCTCTGTTCCATGTGTCACTCTGCCAAAAATAATCTCATTTAGTTCTCACAACAATTATACAAGGGAAGTGTTTGTTATCCCAATTGTGTAAATTAAAAACTGAGGCATAAGAAGTAACCTATCTGAGGTTTTAATCCAGTGGAGATGTTGAGATCTTGCTGACTCAAGTTGACGCTGAAACACTCTTCTATTTCCAAAATACTCTCTCACTTTTCTGGGTTTTTTTGTTTTTTTTTTTTTCAAGATTTTATTTACTTACTTTTAGAGACAGGGGAAAGGAGGAAGAAAGAGAGGGAGAGAGACATCAACGTGCAAGAGATACATCCATCAGGTGCCTCTCGCACATCCCCAACTGGGGATCTGGCCCAAAACCCAGGTATGTGCCCTGACTGGGAATCAAACCAGTGACCTTTCAGTTCACAGACCAACACTCAATCTACTGAGCCACACCAGCCAAGGCCTTTCTCACTTTTTAAATGAGTCTTCTTCTTCATCATCATCACCATCATCATCCCTTTGCACACAATTTGAATTTCAAACTTTAAAATGAATCTAATAATTATTTATAGTAAGGATTTATATTCAAGATTATATTCAAGGTCACAGAAGGACCTCGTGGCCCAGGGTCTACAAGTCACCTCTACACATGAGCAGGAAGACGTGTGGAGAGGGCTGGAACCACGGCCGTGATCCTGAGCACGGCAAGGGCCTGATCAGAGCTCAGCTCAGGAGCACACGCAATGGCAGCAGCCTTTTCCCCATCTCCTCCGGGCCACTCCTTTGCCTTTGGGCAGAGGTCTGATGAAACAGTCCCCTCAGCTATGCAGGCTTAAAGTAGCCCGTTGCTGACTTCATTCTTCTGAAATTCAGTGCACTTTCCTCAAAGCAGAACCCTTCTGTTTATCCATAATCCTTCTCCTCCTCGCCTCAGCCCCTGGGGCTGCAAGGCTTATGAGAGCTAAAACTTAGCGCACTTTAATGTCCACCCATACAGGACTGCTTAAATAAGTTAAGCTACATCCCCATTTTGTTCATTAGTCATGCTACATTCGATTATAGTTGAAATAAATATAACTCAAACTGCCTGAGGCCAAAATAGGGGTTTATTGGCTCATATACTGGAAAGGCTCAGGATATGTGGCTTGAGGTCCAATGGGATCCAGGTATTCAAACAATGTCAGGAACCTGGCTCCTTCTCTCTCTCGTCTCTGCTTTCTTCTGCACAGATTTTGTTCTCAGGCAGCAAAGATAGCCAACCACAGCTCAGGCTTATCTCCACTGGAGAAGTCACCACTCCGAAAGGTAAAGAGAATCTCACAAAAAAGGTTGAGCTATGGCCACACGTTTTTGAACACATTTCTATGATTCAGACCAGGTCAAGTTTAATCAAGAGAGAGATAGAACATAAAGGCTACACCATTAAACTTCTAAAGGAAAACATGATAAAATCTTTACAGCCTTGGAATAGGCAAAGGAATTAAACACCAAAAAAATAAGTGAAATAAAATAAAAAGCACTAATCATAAAAGGGGGAAAAGTTATACATTGGATTTAATCAAAGTTAAAAACTTGCCTGAAAGACACCATTTGAAATGAAAAGGCCAGACTCAGCTTTAGAGAAAACAATAAATGTCCTGTAAACTGTAAATTAATTTTGTCACTGTTAAAAATAAGTGGCATGTCTCAATATGAAAAGATTTGGGGGGAGAAGGATTTCTGTTTTATTCACTACTGCCTCTCTAGCACCTGAAATAGTACACAATCAATGTCTGTTCATTGAATGAACTGCCAAAATATATTATTAAATAAAAAAATAATGCTGTGTATGAATTGATCTCATTTATATAAAAACAAGTATTTTTATATATGTGTAAATGTATGTATGTGTAAACATATATTATGTTTGTATTGTATTTGGGAAGAGAGAGGTGGGCCTTCACTTTTATTTTTTTCCTAAATGTTATTTTTTTATTTTTAGAGAGAGGGAAAGGAGAAAAAGAGGGAGAGAAAGATCAATGAGAAAGAGAAACATGGACTGGCCGCTTGGCTGCGTTGTGTGTGCACCCCAACCGAGCGCTGAACCCACAGCCCAGGCTTGCGCCCTGATCGGGAATCGAACCAGCCACCTTTCAATTTGCAGGACAATGCCCACGCAACTGAACCACACTGGCCAGGACATGGTCCCTTACTTTCACTCTTATACTCATGTAAATGTTAGATTTTTTATGGAAAACACACACACACAGTAAAAATCATAAGAATATCTTATTTCAGGGCCTGGCCTTGAAGCCATCAGGCCGTGCCTTGCCTGGAGAAGAGGAGCCATGCCTAGTGAGTGATTCTGGGCATTACTCCAGACTCAGCATCTCATAGTCTTCAAAGTCATAGTCATCAATTGATTTTTCAGGTTTTAGTCTAATTTGGACACAACGGAGCCTCTCACTTTTGACCCAGCTCCTTTGAATTGACAAATTGACTGTCTAGCTTTTAATTTACTTTTTTTTTTTTTTTTGGTAAAATGCTGTCTCTCTAGTCATTTTTCTCACACCATCCATTTCAGCTCTTGTATGAATGATGCTCCGGCGTGAATTAACCCTGGTCCCCTGGACACTATATCCTTATCCAGGATGTCTTTGCTCTCCCTCTAGGGGAAAAACTTTACAAGATGCCTTCAAGCCACTGGAATTATGTAAGACGTAAGAGTGTAAGGAAAAACTACCATGTGTTTAACACAGTTACTGTTTTCACAGAATTCAGCAGAACAAGGTTTCTTTATTCTCCCATTTTAAAGACAGGGAAACTGAACTCCCCAGTTTGAATAATGTGCCCTAGGTCACACAACTACTGAGTGGCTCTGGTTCAAATTAAAGTCTCTTTGACTAAATTTGATTCTCTCTTGTTTAACTGTACCAAGTTGATACTGGGGGACATGCACACACAGCAGGACCCTGCTTATCCGCAGTCTCCTCCTATAAATTTAAAACTAACAGAATTTACCTAAAGACTGAAATAAGTTTCTAACCTGATCTTATTGTGCCTGCATTTCCCACAGATGATGTTGTTTTGAGAGAGCCCAAGTACTAACCATGATGTGCAGATAAACAGACATTCCACTGGCTGGAATGTGTCCCTGGTTGGCTTTATAAAAAATTCTATGTCTGTAAAGAAAAGAAGCCAATTTTCCAAGAAAGCCTGATGATTTTCCTACTCACCCAAGTCAAGAGGAGTGGTTTCTCAGGATATAGAAAGATTTCAGCACTTTCAGAAGTGCTACAAAGAAAGCAAGTCAAGATGGGAAAAAAAAAAAGGAAAGAAGGAAATGTGCCTTATGAAAAGTACACTCATAATGTCCTCCCCTTCAATATCCTCTAGTAAAAATACCCTAGTCTCAGTGCAAAGTGGCAGCTTCATATGCTACACAACCAGGTCCCTAGATCCCAGTTGACAGGGCCAGCAATTGAGCTGGTCAGACTCTACCCTCTGGCTGAGATGATCTCAACTCAGGAAACAACTCAAGGACGTGGGGAAGCAATGGCCTGCATATTGAACAAGTGAAATGTCATCGAACTGAGTGGTGAGAATGCCCAGAACACTGGAAGCCAGGAATATACCTCTGCTCAAGAGAAAGGACCTACGCCCTGGCTGATGTAGCTCAATGGATTGAGCGCGGGCGGGGAACCACAGGGTCCCGGTTCAATTCCCAGTCAGGGTACATGCCTGGGTTGCAGGCCAGGTCCCCAGTGAGGTCCATGTGAGAGGCAACCATACATTGCTGTTTCTCTCCCTCTCTTCCCCTCTCTCTAAAAATAAATAAATTAAATCTTTAAAAAACAAAAAGAGAGAAAGGACCTACATATATGGGCATTCAATGTCTTCTCAAGGAAATGGCCAGGTTACTCCTAATAAGTGAAGTCTACTAATTCTTTCTCTCCTCTCTCTCTCACCTCTAGTCAGCATTTAGCGCCTTGTTTTAAAAACATTTATTTTTAAAAACAATGCACAGCCCTGTCTGGTATGGCTCAGTGGATTGAGTGCCAGACCGCAAACCAAAGGGTCATGGGTTCGATTCCCTGTCAGGGCACATGCCAGGGTTGTAGTCCAGGTCTCCAGGAGGCTTGTGTGAGAGGCAATCACACATTGATGTTTTTCACCCTCTCTTTCTTCTTCCCTTCTCCTCCTTCTAAAATAAATAAGCAAAATCTTTAAAAAAATAAAAACAAGGTACAGCAGATATTTGGAGAAAGCTTATATTTTAACATAACAGACTGAGACAAAATGAAGAAACAGGAGAAAGAAGAGAAGAAAGAGAGTAATGTAGAGAAATTAGAAATAATTCAGTGCACAGCAAAGGAGACCATCAACAAAATAAAAAGATAACCCATGGAATAGGAAAACATATTTGCCAATACATCTGATAAAGGATTAATATCCAAAATTTATAAAGAATTTATAAAACTCAACACCAAAAATACAAACAACTCCATTAAAAAATGGGCAAAGAACCTGAATAGACACTTTTCCAAAGAGGACATACAGATGACCAATAAACATATGAAAAGATGCTCAAAGTCACTGATCATTAGAGAAATGCAAATTAAAACCACAATGAGATATCACCTCACACCTGTCAGAATGGTTATGAACAATAAATCAACAAACAGCAACTGTCGGTGAGGATGCGGAGAGAAGGGAACCCTTGTGCACTGCTGGTGGGAATGCAGACTGGTGCAGCCACTGTGGAAAGCAGTATGGAGATACCTCAAAGAATTAAAACTGGATCTGCCTTTTGACCTAGCGATCCCGTTTCTGGTAATATATCTGAAGAAACCCAAAACACTAATTCAAAAGAACCTAAGCACCTCTGTGTTCATTGCAGCGTTATTTACAATCACTAAGAGATATAGAAGCAGCCCAAGTGTCCATCAGTAGATGAGTGGATAAAACAACTATGGGACATTTTCACAATGGAATACTACTCATCCATAAAAAAGAAGAAAATTTTACCCTTTGTGACAGCATGTATGATGTAGAGAACATTATGCTAAGTGAAATAAGCCAGTCAGAGAAATACAGATACCATATGGTTTCACTTATATGTGGAATCTAAAGAACAAACTGAACTAACATGCAAAACAGAGACTCACATGGAGAGCAGGCTGACAACTGTTTGCGGGGAGCCTGGTGGGTGGAGGGATTGAGCAAAAAGGAAAAAGGACTCATGGACATGGACAACAGTGTGGTGACTTCAGGGAGGGGGGTATAAGAGGACTAAATAGCACTGGAAAAATACAATAAAAACCCCATAAAAATAAAAGGAATAATTCAGGAAATGAATAAACTTTTAAACATTATAATACACTCAAGAAAACGACAGGTGAGGTTACTGAGTAATATGAAACTGGATAATAAAACCACCCTTCTGCTGAGAACATCTATACAAGTTGGATTAAAAAAAATTAAACCCGCTTAGAGTCACTGAAGCACCCAAAAAATAGTGAAGCACTGCTGGACCAAGATGGAAAAAACAGAAATATGGAGGTATCAAGGAACTTGGGACCCCTTTAACCTAGAGACACTTATCAACTCCAGAAGAACTGTGTTAAAACAACATTATTGTCTCACAGTTCTGGAGGCCTAAAGTTCAAAAGCAATTTCATGGGGACAAAAATCAAGCAGTGCCACATTCTTTCCAGAAGCTCTAGGAGAGAATCTGTTCTTGCCTCTTCCAGTTTCTGGAGGCTGTTGGCATTTTTGGACTCGTGGTGACATCACTCCAACCTTTAACGCCAACATCTTCAAGTCTCGTTCTGCTCCGTCTTCCTGTGACCTTCTCCTGTTGTGTCTATGTCAAACATCCCTCTGCCTCTCTTAAAAGAATACCTATGGTGGCATTCTGGACCCACCTAGAAATTCCAGGACAACTCCCCATCTCAATATCATTCATCGAATCACACATCAAAGACTCTTTTCAAATAAGGTCACATTTACAGGTTTCAAGAATCAGGACCAAACATCATTGGGGGAACATTTTTCAGCCTAACAAAAGTGCATCAAAAAATATCAAGTATCTAGTACTAAATATCAGGAAAGATGTGCAAGACCTTGACAATGAAAACCACAAAATATTATTGAGAGAAATGAAAATAAATCTAAATAAATGGAAGGATGTATCATTTTCATGAATGAAAGACAATATTTTAAAGATACCAATAGCCTCCAAATTGATCTATAAATTGCATGCAATTCTGATCAATTGGTCAGGAATGTTTCTTTGGGGGAAGTCTGACAAGCTTTTCTAACATTTACATGAAAATGCAAAAGCTGAGAAAACTCATAACAAATTTGATAAAAGAACAAAATTGCAGAAATTAAACTAGATATTAATAAAAATTTAAAAATATACATGGAGTTACATGGCAATTGGATTCTAAAGCAGCATTTTAAAAGCGTTGACATGTACAAGAGGACTGGATAAACAGATACTTAGATTTTACCTTTTCCACTCACTGCCCCACCCCACTTTCCAAACTAAGCACATTCATTGCAGGGAGGGCTTTTGTTTATAATAAATGGGAAAGGTAGTTGGTCAGGAAATATTTGCTGAGTTGACTTTCATAACTTAGTTGTCTTGGCAGGTTTTTCAATAATAAATATTATATCAACAAATGGACTAATATTTTCCCAGACATGGTCATTAGTGGTTCTGGGAAATGGTAAGTGATCACATACTAAACCTGGATATTAGATATTGAATACTGGATGAGTCAGTTTTCTGTGAAGGCTTTTCCCCAATCTCATATCCTACAGACCGAGAAGACAGTGGGACCAATTCTGTGCTTTGGCTGATATCTAGGAAGCACATGGCTCATTCTGTAATTCCCTCCAGTTAGGTGTGTATTTTACATCAGTGCCTTTTTATCTACACAAACAGCCCCGGACCTCACTCCATTGTGCTTCAGCAAACAGGACTAGCTAATGATCTAAAATCAGCTGCCTATACAAATAATGGCTCCATTGGACCTTATCTTTCTATTGTAGCTCTTAAAATTAGTATTTCTTTCTGTTATACTGAAAAAAAATTGTCTCCATTGACTGCAAAAAGCAAAGCCTGATATTACAGCATGATTACTTTCAGAATAAATTGAATACTGTATTGTCCAGCAAAAATGACCATGTTAAAGAGATTTTAGTCTGCAAGATAGGAAGAAATCCTGTCAATTAGATAATATCCAATAAACCAATAACCAAACTGTATCAGTGAATTAAACATAATTAGCCTTAGATATTTAAAAAGTATTCAAAGTCAAAGTCAAGTCATTCCTTGGGAAGATGTTGTGACTGCCAAGTGACTGTAGACACCATCGTCACCTCTGTATCTAAGGCTGGCTGGGTCTCATGGAGAGCATGATGTTTAAGAGCACACAGCACGGACAGGCTTTTACTTTTTACTGTACGTTTGTTCTCACTATAGTAAGCCTAGCTCAGGCCCTTGTCACTTAACATTTGTGTCTTAGTCCATTCAAGATGCTATAACAAAATACCACAGGCTAGGTGGTTTCTACACAGAGAAATCCATTTCTCACGGTTCTGGAGGCCGGATGCTTGAAATCACGCAGTCAAGTTCTTCGCCTGGTGAGGGTCCACTTCCTGTTTCATAAACAACCATCTTTTCACTATGTCCTCCCATAGCAGAAGGGACTAGGGAGCTCTGTGGGCTCTATTGATAAGAATAGTAATCCCATTCATGAGCGTTCTACCCTCAGGACCTAAGCACCACCCAAAATTTTTACCTACTGATACCAACACATTAGGCATTGGGTTTAAACATATGAATTTTGGGGGAACTCAGATATTCAGTCTATAGTAATATGTTCCTATCTTTAGCCAGTGCATCAACCCATGTGGTACACACTACAAAGAAATCATCTTAAAAAAAATAACACACTAAAGAGTTGTCCTTTGCAACCTGATATTCCTTGCATCAGTTAAGAGTGGTTAGGTTCCGGTGAGGCAGTGAACATCTCCAGGTCTTAAGGGCAAAGTTTACTTCCTGTTTATGCTGCATCCTCAGTACTGATTGGCAGTGAGACTATATATTTTTTTTTAATTTATTTGAGAGAAAGAGATATCAGTTAGTTGTTTCACTTATTTATGCATTCATTGGTTGCTTCTCGTATGTGCCCTGACCAGGGATCAAACCTGCAACCTTGTTGTATTGGGATAATGCTATAACAAATTGAACTCACTGGCCAGGGGAGATTGTATTCTTTGCAGACACTTGGAACACAGTGGAGGAAGGCTGTATTGGGCCGTGATACCCACAGCTGAAGGAAGGGAACATGGCAAATCACACACTGACACTTAAATCTTCTGCTTGAAAGTGACATCCATGAGAGTCACTCACATTTCTTTAGCCAAGGCAAGTCCTGTGGCTATGCCTGACTTTGAAAGATGGCAGGGAAATGCAAACCTACCATGTGCCTGCAGGGAGAAATAGAATACTGTGACCAGCCTCCTGTTCTATAACAGGAGAATTCAAATGAGAGAAATATACAACCTTATGGGAAAAATAGAGTCAGGACCATTGAAGTTTCTTGTTAATCTTTTTAAACTTTCAATAAAAAAGCAATTACTTCAGCAGACCAAATACTATTAGTTTTTTACACATATTAAATTTAAATAAAGATTTTATACAATTAATGTCCTATTATCATGGTTTTCTCTGGAAGATTTAAAATTTCTCTCATCAGTAGTTTCAGTTTATTTATATCTTAATTTTGCTTAGTATATATAATGTATGTGAGATCTAAAATATACAAGTTATGTAAATATAGCATATATGAAAAGGCACTTTTCTATGATTTTGTATTCCAGCCAGGATCCTGTTTGGTTTTACTTTTCACTCTTCATAACAACTTAAAGTTCACATATTCTCAATTAAACACTGTTAGAGTCTAGAATATTATATGTAACTTATCTTTAATAACTTAAATTTTATAGAAAAGATATTTGAGATAGGAAAGAAATATCTAGAGTGGTTTGTTATTATTATTTCACCTCTGTTCAAAATCTTTAAAATTTTCCATTACCTATCTGTTCAGATCCAAATTTTAGTATTTTGTTTGGCAAAGATGGCTAGCTCTCTACCGAAAATTCAAAAATCTCCCTTTCCCTTTCCAGAGTGTGAAGTTGTCACTGGGAAATATCTGCTTAGCTCTCCTTGAAGCCAAGTACAGCTAATGAAATACGAGGAGGAGTTATTTTTTATGTTATTATTATATAGAAAATACTCATAAAACACATAATATGTGCCAGGTGTAGATAAGTGTTAGACAAACATGAACTCATTTACTGCACATAATAATTCTGTATTGTAAGTTCTATTATTGTCCCCATTTTACAGATAAAAAACCCTGAAGATCAGAGTAGTGGAGTAATACAGAGGAAAACAGCCAATAAATCACAAAGATGGGATTCCAGCCCAGAAATTCTAATTCCAGATTTTGTATTTTTAACCACTTGCTTCCTCTTGGGTCAGGGCCTTTAAAAAGCAAGTGAGGCTGCCCTGACTGGTGTGGCTCATTTGCATGGGAGTCATTCAGCAAAGCATAAGGTTGCCAGTTCGATTCCTGGTCGGGGGACATGTCTGGGTTGCAGGTTCAGTCCTGGTAGGGGCGCGAGCGAGAGGCAATCAATCGATGTTTCTCACATTAATGTTTCTCTCCTTCTCTTTCTCCCTCCTTTTCCCTCTCTCTAAAAATAAAATGAATAAAGTCTTTGGAAAAAAAAAAAAGCAAGCAGAGCTTCTCTCTCTTCTCTGTAGTTCAGGAGATGGCCGAGGCACACAATTATAGGATCCCATTAGCCACAGAGAGGCAAGTTACCCACTGACAACGAACTCTTACAATGGACTGCCACATAAATAAAAAACAAACTTCTGCTGAGCCAACACAGAAATTTTGGCCTTGTTTTGTTACAACATCTAGTGTTTCCCCCAGCTGACATACATGGCAACCAGGACCCACCACAGTTTTTCCTGGTCCAGAGCCAGGAGACTGAGATTTTAGCCCCGGCACAGTCTTTGACTTAATGTGTGACCTTAAGGAAGCACTTCTTCCCTCAAGGCCACATTTGAAAGGTTAAGGTGTTGGATTACATCCAGATTTTTCAACCTATATTTCATGGAACAACTGATTTTAACTATGTTGCTTGAATTTTCTTGAAAACAGGACCTCATGACCAAATATTGCAGGGAAAATTTAGATACTACAACCTCCTTTGGAAATTCACAACAGTAGTCACTTAATGAAGGCTTTTGGACATCTTTCCATAAACACTTTAACAGTAGTCTCCAAATGGATTTGACCATAAGACCTCTCATTTTTCTAAAATTAGTAGACTTTTTTTTAATATTTAAAGGGTGACTACAGTTAAAAATACTATATATTTAAAAATTTCTAAGAGAGTAAATCTTCTCATCGCAAGAAAAAAAGATTTTATAACTATATACGGTACAGATGTTAACTAGACATATTCTGGTGATCATTTCACAATATATACAAACACCAAATCATTGTTGTACACCTAAAACTGATATAATGTTATATATCAATTCTATCTCAATAAAAAATACTTAGAGGGATGCTAGTGTGCTAAGAAACGTAGTTTGGGGAACAGTGAGCTAGAACTCTAACACTATTCTAAGTTCTAAAACCTGCATGCTTGTCTGCCTCACAAGATTTCACACACGCGGCTCCAGCCAGGTTTCCTCTTCACTGCTGCACATAAGTCTTGACTTAGGGCTGCGAACCCCTTACCTTGTTTCCTAAAGCTGGAATGAACTCTCTCTCCTCTGCACTGCAAGTCTTTCCTGTCCTTTAAGGCTCAGCTTAACTCTGTCTTGTCCATGAAGACCCCACTGTGTGATCAGCACACACCTTTCTTCTCCCTTAGTCAACACACATGAACCTCTCTGGGCCCTCTGTAGACAGACATTTAGTCTAGGACTCCCCTGAAAAGTCTCCTGAAAGAGGGCATTTATAGGGCAAAAGATAACTAGATGGTGAGTTCCTTGAGCTATTTTGACATGCTTTGCTTGAACAGAGCCAAAATCAGACTGGAAATAGTCACAAATAAGAAAGATGTGTGTTGACTCAAAGGGAAAGAAATGAGAGAACAAGTATCGTGGTTCTTAGCCAAGAGAATGCATGAGGATCAGACAAAGAACAAGATGCAGTTGCAAAGATTGTCTGTAAACAAGAGAAGGTCGTGTGTTGGGATTCTCTTACAAGCAGTGCTACAAGATGGGTCTTTCTGTTGAAACCAGGCTGAACATGCATTGACTGTAAGGGACTGGCAATGCACTCAATTTACCTACTCTGGATTATGATAGCATTTTCTTTGGCACTCTGGGATCTGATAACCAGCATAAACCTCTGGGTGCCAGTTATATCTCATATATTGACCCACCATAGCCCAAAATAGAGTTCTGTTTTTAATGTAGTAGATGTCAAAAGGTATATGGTTAATTTTATAAGAATAAAAATATACCTTAGAAAGGACCATTTATGAGAAATCAAGATGAGTTTATACCTGAAAGACATTGGAAGATATAGATAGATGATAGATAGATACATAGAGAGATAGATTTAGTCTGTCTAGAAAAAGTCGAGCCATTGTTAATATAATGAGAACAGTTTGTGCCACATCAGTGTACCCTGGCAGCCAAGGAGAGTGGACTGGAATGCGCATGTGCGAACAATGACGACTTCACTGTACTAGTCAGTAGGGGTGGTAGAGGCCGTTGAGTGAGCACGTGTACTGTGTGACCATCACATTCAAAATGACTGAGCAAGTAGAGCAACGAATCTGCATCCAATTTTGCGTTAAGCTTGAACATTCCTCCACAGAAACTATTTGTATGATTCAGAAGGCTGCAGCTATGGGCAACTGGTGATTGGCAGCTTCATCACGACAATGCATTCACTCATGCACCATGTATTGTGCAGTTTTGGGTGAAACATCAAATTACTCAGGGGACTCAGACCCCCTACAGCTCATATTTGGCATCCTGCGACTTCTGGCTTTTCTCAAAACTAAAATTACCTTTGAAAGGGAAGAGATTTCAGACTATTGATGAGATTCAGGAAAATACAATGGGGCAGGTGATGGTGATGGGGAGAACTGTGTGAGGTCCCAAAGTGCCTACTTTAAAGGGGACTGAGGTGTCATTGTCCTATGTACAATGCATCTTGTATCTTGCATTTCCTTCAATAAATATCTCTATTTTTCATAGTGTGTGGCTGGATACTTTCTGGACAGGCCATATCTCTATATATCAAAATATCTGATCTACTTGGTGGGATTTGGGCTTTAGAAATATCTCTCACATTTGGTATTAGGATAGGTGAGAGCTCAAGATTGCAGGTAAAGATGACTTAAGAACCAGCTGAGGTTTACTCCATCTGGGAAATGGGAAAGACAAAGAAATTTTGACAAAGGCAGAGGAGTGAAAAGGAGAGAACAGAAAAGAGAGATATTCAGGCCTATTGGATTTATGACGGGATGGAGAAGGAAAGAGAGAAGGAAAAATAAAAAACATTAGAAGAGGAAGAAAGAAAGGAAAAGGGAGAGAGGAGGAAAGGAGAGGTTGAAGATGACTCAGCTCTCTGACTATTAAACTGGGTGGATCTTAGGATTCTTAGGTGACGTCTCCATTTCTATATTGCTTATCTGCTGAGCCATCTGCGTGGGCAGCAGAGGAGAGTCCCCTTTCTCCTTATTATTCTGTAAAATTGCCTCAATCTATACTTTCAGCAAAGCCAGTATATTTGTTTTCCATTATTCCAAACCTGGTTTGGTCATTGGGAATCTGTAAAGCAAGGGGACCTTCCAAGAGGCTTGAAGAAGCACATCCAGAACAGACTCGGACCAGGTTATAACTTCAATTGACTTGGCTTCTCATCCAGTCCCAGTGAGGCGGCTCTCCTCACCTGCCTCCTGCCTCTCCTACAACACCACAAGCTTCTCCATCAAGGAGCTAAGTCACTGTAAAAGAGGTTCTGTGGAGAATTGGGGGAAATGGTAGAAAGAGACTTTGGAATCAGACTGAGTCCATAGACTTTGGAGTCTGATCTGAACCTGAATCTAACCTACTGGCCACAAGAGCTCAGACTTCAAAAGAGAGGGCTGGACTGCAAGTGAAGATTTGGAGTTCCAGGGGTCCTAGGGAGCCATGGAATTTGGAACCACTCCAGGAGAGTGAAGGAAAAACAGGAACTCTTTCTGCATCTATTTGGATCCATCATGTTCAAGCAGGCAATGTGAGAGCCCTGTCAGCTTGTATGCACCTACCCTGAGCAGGAGTTTCCATCACGCACCCCCTTCTACTCTGTCTTACTGCCACCCTCCCATGTTGAGGGATGGGGGGAAAAAAGAATGAAGAAAAATAAAAAGAGCCTCAGAGACCTATGGGACACCATCAAGTGTACTGATATATTACTCACAGGAGTCCCAGAGGAGGAGAAAGAAATGGGTAGAAAGAATATTTTTTTTTAAATGGCCCCAAGCTCCCCAAATTTGATGAAGAAACATAATCTATACAACAAATTCCAGTAAAGTCAAAGAGATCCATACCTAGATATACCACAATCAAACTGTTAAAAGACAAAAACAGAGAAAATCTTGAAAAGAGAAAAACAAAGTATCATTTAGAAGGGATCCTCAATAAAATTAACAGCTATTTCTTATCAGAAACCATGGAAGCCAAGAGGCAGGGGGATGGCATATTCAAAGTGCTGAAAGAAAATGACTCATTCCTAGAATTCTATTTACAGCAAAACTACGCCTTAAAAAGGAAGGAGAAATTAAGGCAGCCTAATACAAACAAGATTGAGAGAATTTGTTACTATCGGATCTGCTGTACCAAAAATATTAACAGAGAACTTCAAACTGAAGTGAAAGGATATCAGTCAATAACTTGAATCCACATAAGGAAATATAGATCTTTGGTAAAGATAACTACGTAATTAAATATCAAAGACAGTAGTGCTTTTTGTTTGTAACTCTCCTTCAATCTGAGAGACATCCACATAAAGCAATAATTAAGAGTATGTGTTGATGGCTATGCAATGTAGAAAAATTTATATGAAAATAACAGTACAAATTAGAGAATAGGTAATGGAACCACATACAAGTTTTTGTATATTATTTTAATGAAGTTGGTATGAATGCAAACTAGGTTGATATAAGGTAAGGTGTTAATTATAATACCTAGGGCAACCACTGAAAAAATGCAAAAAACTGAGTAAAAGAAACAACAAGATAATTAAAATGGTATATTAGATTATATCTATTTAACACAAAAGAAGGCAATAGTGAAGGTCTACAGGACCAAGAGAGACATAGGACATGTAGAAAATGAGTAACAAAATGGCAAAGCAATCTTGCATTATCAGTAATTGCATTAAATATAAATGAAATTAAACACTCCAATTTAAAGACAGAGATCTGAATTATGGATTAAGGAGCATGATCCAAATATATGCAGCCTACAAGAGACACACTTTAGAATCAGTCACAAATAGTTTTAAAGTAAAAGGATGGGAAAATATACACCTTATAAGCAGTTAACAAGAGAGAGCTGGGGCGGCAGTAGTATTATTACGCATAATACACTTTAAGGTGAAAATTGTTACTAGAAATAAAGAATATTTTATAATTACAAAAGAATCATTCCATCAAGAATATTAAACAATTAGCCCTGACTGGTGTGGCTCAGTGGATTGGGCATCATCCCACAAACCAAAAGGTCTCCAGTTCGATTCCTAGTCAGGGCACATGCCTGGGTTGCAGGCCAGGCCCCTGGCAGAGGGTATGAGGTAACTGATCAATGTTTTTCTCTCATGCATCGATGTTTCTCTCATTCTCTTTTTCCCTCCTTTCCTCTTTCTCTAAAAATAAATAAATAACATCTTTTTAAAAAGAATCTAAAACCATTATAAACATATATGCACTTAACAACAGATCCCCAAAATACATAAAGCAAAAACTAACAAATTTGAAAGAAGAAATAGCTCTGACTGGTGTGACTCTGTTGGTTGGGCACTGGCTTACAAAACAAGAGGTAGCAGGTTCGATTCCCAGTCAGACCACATGCCCGAGTTACAGATTTGGTCCCAGGTCAGGGTGCATACGAGAAGCAACCAATCAATGTTTCTCTCTCACACTGATGTTTCTCACCTTCTCCTTCTCCCTTCCTTCCCCTCTCTCTAAAAGTAAATAAATAAAATCTTTTAAAAAAGAAAAAAAGAAATAGACAATTCAACAATAAAAGATAAAGGAACACTTCCTAATTAATTCTTTAAGGCTAGCATTACCCTGATATCAAAGCCAGACAAAGAAATCCTAGGGATAAAACTACAGAAAACTTCATCCCTTATGGATATAGATGCAAAAATCCTGAACAGGATAGTGGCAAACCCCATTCAGCATATAAAAATGATTATACATCACAAGAAAGAGGAATTTATCCCAGGAATTCAAGGCTGGTTCAACATATGCAAATTAATTAATGTAATATACCACATTAATAAAATAAAGGACAAAGCCACATATTCATCTCAATAGATAAAGAGAAAGTACCAACAAATCCAACAGACTTTCAGCAATTTTATTCCTAGGTACATACTTAAGATAATTGAAAATTAATGTCCATACAAAAACTTGTACACAAATGTTCATAGTAACTTTATTGATAATAGCCAATAAGTGGAAACAATAAAACTTCCATTAACTGATGAGTGGATAAATAAAATATGATACATCCATACAATGAGGTGTTAGTGGGTCATAAAAAGGAAGAAAATACTGATTTATGCTACAACAGGGCTGAACCTTGGTACATTATACTAAGTAAAAGAATCCAGACACAAAAGGCCATATAATGTGTGATTCTGTTTCTATAAAATGTCCAGATAGGGCAAATCCAAAAAAATATAAAGAAGTTCAAAATCCTGCACTGCTTCCAGCCAAGATGGAGGCATAAGCAAAAACCAAGGCACATCAAAATCACATTACCCAAGATTAAAGATAAGGAGAGAATCTTAAAAGCAGCAAGAGAAAAGGAGACAGTTACCTACAAAGGAATTCCCATAAGACTGTCAGCTGATTTCGCAGAAGAAACCTTACAGGCAAGAAGGGGCTGGAAAGAAGTATTCAAAGTCATGAAAAGCAAGGACCTACATCCAAAATTACTCTATGCAGCAAAGCTATCATTTAGAATGGAAGGGCAGATAAAGTGCTCCCCAGATAAGGTCAAGTTAAAGGAGTTCCTCATCACCAAGCCCTTATTATATGAAATGTTAAAGGGGTTTGTCTAAGAAAAAGAAGTTGATCAAAACTATGAACAGTAAAATGACAAGAAGCTCACAACTATCAACAACTGAACCTAAAAAAGCAAAACCAAAACAAACTAAGCAAACAACTAGAACAGGAACAGAATCACAGAAATAGAGATCGCATGGAAGGTTATCAGTGGGGAGGGGGAGGGAGGAGAATGGAGGAAAAGGTATAGGGAATAAGAAGCATAATTGGTAGGTACAAAATAGACAGGGGGATATAAAGAATAGTACAGGAAATGGAGAATTCAAGAACTTATATGTACAACTTATGGACATGAACTAAGGGAGGGAATGCTGGTGGGAGGGGGTTGCAGGGTAGAGGGGGATAGAGGGGAGAGAAAATGGGACAACTGTAATAGCATAATCAATAAAATATACTTTGAAAAATATAAAGAAGTTCAGTGGTTTCCAGTGTCTGAGAAAGGGAGTAATGAGGAGTGACTGTCAATGAGTATGGAGATTCTCTTTGGGGTGATGAAATACTCTGGAATTAGAGTTACATAGTGGTGATGTTTGCACTTCTTTGCAAATACACTAAAAACCAGTAAACTGTACACTGAGAAGCGTAAATTTCATGGTATATGAATTCTAACTCACTAAAAAGTAAAACAGAGTTGATATGTTCATGCCCTTGAGAGAATGACAGTAACATGACTTAGGTCCAGGTACTAAGCCCTCTGGGGCATCATTTCCTCACTGGCCATTAGACATAATACCATCATCCCTGAGAGCTGGTGGCCAAGTCAGTGTATCTGTGGTTCTAAGTTGCATCCTTCATTCTGTTAGTCTCTTAGTTGAATCTGAATCCTTCTTGTCCTCCATCCAATCTAGCTTCATCCAAGCCACCAGATATTTCTCAAGTTCTTTGGTTTGCTTTGCTTTGCTTTGCTTTGCTTTTTTATATGTCCTTTGTCTTCCTGAAAGCTCTGGGCAGGGAGAAAAAGTAACACCCGTTGAGGACCTATTATGTGCCATATTCTGGTCTAAAGTACCATATTTAATGTAGACCTCCAGACCAGGCCCTGGGCTAGGTACGTTTATTTGCACTTCAAAGGAAAGGATACAGAGGCCCAGCTTTAAAAATTCCTCCAAATCATGACATTAAGAAGAGTAGGTACATTGGATTTTGATAGGCCTCCGTTCAAATCTGCTTCTTAGAAAATTTTTATGAGGTCTCCCACGAGTTTCCTGAGTCTCCTAAACTTCAGTTTCCTCGTCTATAAAACAAGGACAGTAGAACATTTTTGGTGAAGTGGTTTTGAAAATTAAGTGAGATACAGAAGATATACTTAGCACAGATGTTGAAATTCATGTGAGCTGTTGTTGTACGTGTGTGAAGGTAATTGGTGGCTAAATTTGGATCAGTAGCTGGAGCGGTGACATTCCAAAGCTTTCTCTCCCACTTCCTCATGCTGCCTCTTCTCTTCTCTAAACCTGTCCAGCCTACTTACCCTATCGACAATGGACATGTAGAGTCTGAGATAAAACGTAAGTCAGCAGGGAGAAGATCCAAGAACAAGTTGTCAAAAGGCAGACACCTCCAGTTTCCCTCAAGCTTGTCAATCACAACATTTCCTTCATTTATGCCCCCACACACACATTCTCACACATGCACACATGCAAAGTTTTCTTGCTATTTCTGAGTCGCTAGTGCTAATAGTGTTATGGGAAAATGGATGCAGCTTGATCCAGAGATTTACTGTAACATCCCTCAAAAGTCTCACTTCTTTGACCTTTCATAATAACTCCAAGACACAAGCAGAGAGCTTGCACAAACTTCTCTACTCCCTCTGTGTCTTCTTGTAAACTGGCTTCTGGCTCTCCCAGCTACATCTGGTCTCAGTGGAATGTGCTTATCAATCTTACTCCAGGGGAATGAGGCCAAACAGCCTGGTGCCCTGGTGGCTGAGGCAGCTTGTACAAGCTTGTGACATGTCATCAACAAATGAGTCGACAAAGGATTTCAATTTTTTTTTTTCATCTTCTGGCAACTTCTATCAGATTCAGAATTTCTCCCCACATGCACCCACCCTTATAGACTCATTTTCTTTTTTTCTGTCTCAATCCTACTTTCTTTTCTGATCAGCCTGTTGGCATAAATTGAGAATTAACTCACACTACGAGATAGCTTACTCACTGGTCCAGCTGGACTGTCCGATACAGCTCAGTAAAAGGACTTGCATTCCTTGGGAAACAGTATGAAGAGGGAAAGAGGGCTTTGGTGTTGAATAGACCTAACTTTCAGTCTAGGTTTCTTTTAAGAGAACTGGAGTAAGGCCCTTCATTTGAATCTGTTTTCTTATTTGTAAAAGACAGCTAGCTATGAGTACTCTGAACCAGGATTTTGGTGGGAAGTAAATGAAGTGATATAATAGATACCATGGTAGTTATTAACATTGTGTTGGCCCTTAGGATGCCAAGAACTACCTGATAGGAGATCATTTTAAAGAATGCTCTGTGTGCAAATTGTTACGTGCTTGTTAAAAAAATAACTGTGAGTTGTCTAAATCTCAAAAGTGTACACACCCTTCCTTTTCAGACATTCAGCTTCTAGAACTTGAGTGTAAAGAAGTCATCATGGATGTGGGGTAAAGATTTAGCTACAAGGATGACATTATTGGAAAAAAACAGAAACCATCTAAGCAAAAAAATGAGTTTTTATAGACAATTGAACTCTAAGTCAGTGGACAACTAGCAGCCCTTCAAATGTGATAAAAGAATGGGAATGACATGGAAAGATATTTACAATGTGTATAGTTGAATATATATTTGAAGTTGTAAGAAGCTGTTACAAACTAACATCTAGACCATGGTCCTGATTTTATTTGAAGGAGGGGCTAGAGAAGATTTCTGAGTGTATAGAGAAAAGGCCAAATGGATAATCATTAAAACATTCCAAGTGAGTAGTCTTGTTACAAATTTTTTTCTATTCTGTATTTATAAAAATTTTGATAACAAAAATATTTTTTAAATAAACTTTTCTGGTAAATTTTATTAAAACAAAACATACATACAGAAGAGTTACACAAATCCTAGCACATCTTGATGAATTTTGTTAAAGTGAGCACACCTGTGAATTCACACTCAGATCATAAAACATAACTTTCCAGCACCCCAAAAGCCACCCTTTTGCCCACCTCCACCCTCCAAATATAAACACTATTAGATTTCTAACAGTCTAGACTAGTTTTGTTTGATTTGAAGCACTTAACAATTAGAACTATGTTATTACTTGCTTTCGGTGTATGAGTAACGCTGCTAGGAGCATTCCTGTTCCATCTTTGATGAACTTATATACACATCAATCGCTGGCCATAGGAAATGTGTATGTACTGTTTAGTAGAAACTGTCAAACGGTTTCCAAAATAGTTGTCCTAACATACACTTCCCCTAACAGAGTGGGGTAGTTCTGGTGACTCAACTCCAGTTACTTGTCAACCTTTGGTATTGTCTGGTGTTTTCATTTTGGCCATTTCTAGTAGCATCACACTGAGGCTTTAATTTACCTTTCCCAAATAATTAGTGGAGTTTAACACCTTTTCAAATGTTTATTGGCCATTTGGATATTGTCTTTTGTGAAATGTCTTCTCAAGTCCTTTGTGCATTTTTCTTTCATTTTTGTTTGTTTTTGTTTCTTTGTTTTTTAAATCATTTAAGATTTTCCTATTACAGTTCACATACATTATTATATTAGTTTCAGGTATACATCCCATTAATTAGACATTACATGATTTATTAAGTGATCATCCTGATGAATCTCACACTTATTTGACACCATAGATAGTTATTAGAATATTATTGACTTCACATCCCCATGACTACTCTGTAACAACCAAGCTGAACTTGTTCATTCCTTCACCTTTTCACCCATCACCTCAACCTCCCTCCCATCTGGCAACTGTCAAAATGTTCTCTGAATCTATGAGTTTGCTTCTGTTCTGTTTGTGTATTTTGTTTTTTAAGATTCAATTGTTTATAGATATGTATTTATTACCATTTTAGTGTTCATATTATTTATCTTTATTTTTCTCCTTCTTCTTAAAGAAGACCCTTTAATATTTCATGTAATACTGGTTTGATGGTAATAAACTCCCAGAAGTTTTGTTTGTTTGTTTGTTTGGGTCTGGGAAGCTCTTTATCTGTCCTTTGATTCTAAATGATAGTTTTGCTAGGTAGAATAATCTTGGTTTTAGGTCTTTGTTTTCCATCACATTGAATATTTCTTGCCATTCCCTTCTAACCTACAAAGTTTCTTTTGAGAAATCAGCTGACAGTCTTACTAGAACTCCCTTGTAGGTAACTAACTGCTTTTCTCTTGCTGCTTTTAAAATTCTTTGTCTTTAACCTTTGGCATTTTTTTTTTAAAGGAACATGTATGTTTATTATTCCAGTAAGTAAATAGGATGCAAGCAGTGCTTCATTGATTCTGGACTGCTGTCTATTAAGTAAAGCTGCTTTTTCTATGTAACTTAAGTCTGGCATTTTAATTTTAATGTGTCTTGGCGTGGGCCTCTTTGGGTTCATCTTGTTTGAGACTCTCTGTGCTTCCTGGACTTACATATCTATTTCCTTCACCAAGTTAAGGAAGTCTTTTGTCATTATATTCTCAAATAGGTCTTCAATTTCTTTCTCTCTCTGTTCTCCTTCTGGCATACCCATAATGTGACTGTTGGTATACTTGAAGTTGTCCCAGAGGTTTCTATACTAGCCTCATTTTTTTGGATTCTGTTTTGTTTTTGCTGCTCTGATTGGGTATTATTTGCTTCCTTATGTTCCAAATCGCTGATTTGATTCTTGGCTTCATCTACTCTACTATTGATTCCCTATAATATATTTTTTATTTTAGTTAATGTTTTCTTCGTTTCTGACTGGTTATTTTTTATGCTTTCTATCTCCATTTTTGTTTCCTTTCTCTTTGTTGAAGTCCCACCAAATTCATCTACTCTTCCCCTAAGTTCACTGACCATCCTTAGAATCAGTATTTTGAACTCTGAATCTGGTGGATTGCTTGTCTCCATTTTGTTTAGTTTGTTTTTCTGGAGTTTTGTTCTATTCTTTCATTTGGGACACGTTTATTTGTCTCCTCATTTTGGCTGCCTCCCTGTGTTTGTTTCTATGTATTATGTAGAGCTGCTACATCTCCCAGGTTTGCATGGCCTAATATAGTAGGTATCCTGTAGGGTTCAATGGCACGGCCTCCCTGATCACCAAAACTGGGCACTGCAGGTGCATCCACTGTTCGGGCCGTGTACACCCTCCTATTGTAGTTGAACCTTGATTGCTGCTGGCACATCAATGGAAGGGATTTAGCCACAGGCCAATCAGCTGCAAGGACTGGCTGTGACCACCAGCCACCATGGAGGATCGGTTGTGCAGGGGGCCACCTCACAAAGCAGGACTTACTTCAGCGGGTCTCTGGTACCTGCTGAGCCCAGCACTTGAATGTGTCACTTGTGGTGGTGGTGGTGGTGCTTCATTGTGGTCTGAAAATGTCCTCTGGTTGCTCTGGCTCTGGGGCCTCCTGGGAGGTACAGGCCAAGGTCAGCTACTGCCTGTGTTCTGCTTAGGGCCACCTGGTATGAGCTACACAGCAATCTTTAGATGGCTGCTGCTTGTGCTGGGCTTGTAGGTGCCCAGGGTAGGCCAAATTGCAAACAAGGCTCACTGCTGCTAGCACCTGGCCTGGGGACAATTAGCAAGAGGTACGGGGCTTGCTGATGCCAGATGTTGCTTGTTTGAGAGATTTTAGGAAAATCTGAAGCATGAGTCAAAAGAGGCCGTTTGTGTTGAAAAGCCACTGGAAACAGCTTGTGTGGGTCTGAAAGTTGAGTGGGGTATGGCCTCAGGAAATCACCAGGGTTGGGCTAACAGTGTGAACCAGGTTGATGGAGTCTCAGATATGGTGCCTATCTGCCACCTCTGTAAGGGAAGGGTTTATCAAAGGAACAATGACTGCTGCCAGCACTTCTGTCTGGGAGAAGGCGGCCCTCCACCCCCAGCTCTCAGCCTGATGCCTGACAATTTCCTCTCCTATGTCTCTGATGCCTTTCAAGCAGCTGTCCCAGAGCTGGAGTTCAAAGGTTTTGAGTCCAGGTAAGCCCATGAATAGGCCCTTTAAGAGGAACTGCCTGGAACTCTGGAGGCCCTATCTCCCTCAGGCTCAATCCCTGCTAGTTTTTAAAGCCAGAAGTTATGGGGACTTCTCTTTGTGGAAGTGGAAACCTAGGCTAGGGTCCTGGTATGGGGCTGGGACCCTTCGATTCTCAGGTGGCATCTCTGCAGCTGAGATATCCCTCCCAATTATTTATCTGCCACATGTGGGTATGGGACCAACCCATTTTGTATCTTTGTCCCTCCTACAAGTCTTGATGTGGCTACTTCAGTTTCCTAGTTGTAGGACTTCTATTCTACCAGATTTCATGCAGTTCTGAATGATGGTTGTTCTGTAGTTTACTTGTAATTCTGGTGTGTTTGTGGGAGGACGTGAATACCATGTTTACCTGTGCCATCATTGTGAGCGGATCTCCTTTGTGCATTTTTCCATTGGGTTACCTGCTTTTTTCTTATTGACTTTTATGAATGCATATATTCTGTATGCAATCATATCAGATGCATTATTACAAATATTTTATCTCATCGTGTGTACTTGATTCTTTAAAATCTCTTAATATTGTCTTTTGATAAAAGAAGGTCTGAATGTCAATGTCCCATAGGTCGAGGGGATCCTGCCTGTGTCCCCTGGCAAAGTAGGCCCCTGATCCTATCACTTAGCACACCACCCAGAGGCAGGAAAAGTGGACCCATACTCAGGAAGTACTTACCTCTGTGAAGATGCATTGCAGGTCCTCCCAGAAGGCAGACAGGCCGATAGTACTAATTACCCCTCCTGTCATTACCTTTGTTATTCTGGCTCCTTGAGAAAGAGATGCCAAAGTGGGATTAAATGTGCAGTTTTCATTTAAGAACATAGAAAAGAAGCTATTAAAACCCGGGAGAGCCATCAGACCACAGATGCAAGAGACCCCAAGCGTTGAATGAAGGAGGAAAGTTGTGTAAAAGCATCCCGGACTGCCGTGCAGTCCATAAGAGATTCCACAAGTCCATACGGGCGTCTTTCAGCCAAAGCCAGTTGCCAGGGTTGTGCCACGTCACCCAGGAATGGATTTGCCTTCCTATCTTTGCCAAGCTCAGTTACTGCTAGGAAGCAGCCTGTGGGAAATAGAGTCTCAGTGCAAACAGCGATGGATTTCCGAGCACAGAAGCCGGGCCTGTAGTCACTACACTCCCTTTATTAGAGTTCTGCAAGGTTTTCTCATTGCCACCACACCAAGATAGGAAGTATGGGGGGAGAAGATAGTTGTGGTAAGTGGGAAAGCAGGCTAATGGGGTCACTTTCTGGAAACATTGAGTTTTATAGCATTTTTTCTTCTTAGCTATCTGGTGACCAGCAAAATATATAGGTCTAGAATTCAAGAGTGAATCTAAGTTGCTTAGCTAGGACATTAGTGAATGACTGCTTGAAGGGCTTTGCGAGAAAAGGAGCCTCACAAAGGGACACACCAGCACTAATGGAGCCCTGGGATTTCCGTCACTTCCTGCTCTTTTCTGCATAAATAGCTCAGCTGAGGAGGCAGAGAGCAGACAGCAAAGACGCAGAAAGAGGCCTTGTGTGGTAGACCCTGGGGCCATTCCCACACTTAGGGCCCCTCATTACTAAAACACCTCCCTGACCTGGCAGTCCGAGGTGGCGGCCACGTTTCGGCTGCATGTGTCTCAGTTTCCCACCTTGAAACTGAATGTGGCCAAAAGTAAGCTGTATTAGTGTTTCAGTAAGAATTTTAGAGGGAAGCCAATGTGCATTCATTATGCACATGAGTGAGTTTGCACACATGCTTGTACACACACAGTGCAAAGGACGCGAGCAGTCAGATGTGGTCAATCACAGAATTTATGCTCCGCAATCTAGGAGAGAACGCGTGGGTCCATGAGTCAGGATTAAACACCATAGCGACCAAGTTACTGAAGCTTGCCGAGTCAGGCAGCAATTTCTGCTTAATAGAGCCCTTAGGTCTCAATAATTGCTTTGAAATCCCCACATCAGCATGCAATTCTGGTAACTGGGGAAGCCAGAAACCTAAGTGTGAGGGCAGAACTGACAGCCTCTCCTATACCCATTCAAGATATTAAAAAGGCCCATGGCTCCGCCCCCTTCTTAGCGCTCGTAAACGTGCATATGAATCTATCTTTATAGTTCTGACAAGCCACCCATGCTTCCCTCCAGGAGTTTCACAGCAGATTGGTGTGTAAACAAGGGCAAGAGGTGGCTCCTGAATTAAAATTCTGTATTTGATAACAGAGGTATTACTGACAACTAGACAAATTTCTCTCTTCCTCAAGATACTTGTCTTCTATATGTCTCAAAACCGTCATAATATATTAATTTTATTAAACAATTTATAGGCATCTCCCAGAAAAATTGCTGTAATAAATAGACAAATGGACACTGTTTACTTTATTCATGGAAGTCGTGGCCATATATAACCTAGACAACAGTACATGGCAGCCATCTCAGCTCGGCTCTGTACCCAGGAACTGTCCTTCCTCTGCCCTTTTCTACACTGTTGAATTTAACACTACATTTATATGACTGCTATTTGTTAGGGAAACAGCTATTCCAATGGGTTAGGGTTCTGTGCCAGGAACTTTACAGCTGTAGGCACTCATGGTCTGTCCAGAATGACAGGCACAGCCCTCGGGAGATAGAGGAGGTAAAGACTTCCAGCATGAGAGACACTCAAGAAACCTCCAGCAACCTTGGAGAGCAAAGAAGCATGAGCTAGGAGGTGTTCCAAGCAGCCTACAGCACGGTGACCCAGATGCTTGCTGCCTGGAACCTACTCTGTGCCTGGCTTTCCCCCTTGGCCTCTGTTTTCCTGGCTCCTCCCAACCCTCCCCACTCCCCAGGTCCCTCTGCAGCAGCAAATGTGGCTGCGTGAACAGAGAGGTCATTGATGGGGAAACAGTAGTACTCAGCAGTAAGAACAAGCTTTCTCCCTTGCTCTGCAGCGCCAGTGGGTGGGGCTGAGCCTAGCCTGGCCAAGGAGTGTCCAGGGACAGATGCCTCTCACTGATCTGAAGAGCCAAGCACAGCTTTGGAAACTCTAATCCAGGCTTCTGGATCAGAGCTTTAAATTTTGTTTTCTGTGTCAAAGTAGTACAAAACCATTCTGGAAAAGTACTAAAAAGAATAAAGAAGAAAATAAGTTTCCCTTAATCTCATTAACGAGAAATAAGTTGTATGTTTTTTGTTCTGATTATAGCAATAATACACACAGTCACTGTAAAAAAATCTCAAAACAAACAAAAATATTAAGAAAAAGTTTATCTATCATTCAATGTCATTTTGATGTCTTCTTTCCTGTCTTTTTTTTTATATATATACTATTTTTTTAAAATGAGATTATACCATAAATATGGGGGGGGGTTAAAAATTTATTTTTATGAGTATTTCCCAGTAATTTTCATTGTATTTCTATTTCTTTTTTAAGTTTTACTTTACTTTTTATTTTTAAATTAATTTCTGAATAGGTGATATGTCTACATGGTACAAAATTTGAAAAATATGAAAGAACAAAAAGTAAACAGTAAGTGTTCCCTTCATTTCTGTCCCCCAAGACACTGCTGCTAAAAGCTTCTTACGTCCTGCCTGACACAGTCTATACATTTATACACACACGTATTAGTAGCATATTAATTTTTGTGCCACATTTTCTTATTTAATATGCTTAGGTGATCGCTCCATGGCACTATGAGCTAAATGAACTACCTCATTCTTTTTAACAGCTGCATAGTGGACTACATTTAATATCTATACCATAACGTATTTGCCCAATGCTCTCTCGGTAGACATTTAAGTTGTTCCCAGCTTTTGCCATGAAAAAAATATTGTATAAACTCTCTGTTTACACATATCATTAAACAAATGCAAATGTGTCTGCAGATAAATTCCTAAAAGTGGAATTCCTGGATCAAAAATCTATGCATTTTAAAACTTGATAGGTATGGCAAATCGTGTCCTGAAAAGGTTGTGAAATCTATCTTCCCACTTAGAGAGCATGTGGGGCCCCTGGATGGCCCTGATAACCCTCACCTAGTATCCATATCCGAAGTGTTCTCCCACGCTGAATCAGAGTGTTTCATGTGGTTAAGAGGATTTGTATTTTATTTTCTGTGACCTCCGTATTTTCTCTAAATATGTCATTTTTTATGTAGGCATAATATTTCACTATATAAGTTAATGTGACTAATTTAATCATTCCTTTATTATTAGACACTGAATTAAACTTCCATATTTTGACATTAACAATACTGGGATAAACATCACACATCTTTGTCCATATAGCTGATCATTTCCTTAAAGGAGTTTGTTTAATTACTGGACCAAAGTGCATCGTGAGACAGAATACGTATAATAAGAATTGACTAGAATGCCATCTAATTTCTTAAAGGCTCCTTAGACAAACTGGCAAACTCCTTTTCATACGTTTCATTAATGTATATTCCCACCTGCAGTGCCAATTTCACCCTCTTTCTTCACCAAAGTGAGTATTACTAAAAAACAAAAGTTGCTAATCTAAAAGACGAAAACATGGCCTCATACTACCAACGCTGCTTTTGAAAAGCATCCTCGCTGGGCACACTAACTGAAGTCGAAGTTGCCGCCAGGCACCATTACGGACTCAATAGGGGCACTTCAGGGCCTCCGTATCATCACAGGTTTCCACTGTCACCTGAACGTCACTTGAAATGAATGTAGCTTGGACATAGCATAAGAAAAGGCAGCTGTTAGGGTTGTGAGGGCCATAGAGACTGGGATCCTACTGCTCAAAGCTTTGGCCACTACAGGTGCCAGATTTCTGGGCAGCTCTGATTACACATATTTTGGTCATAACACCACAAACACACGTGTGCTTGTCAGACCTTGTGTCCCCAGATGGGGTATAGAAAATGTGGCCGCAAATCTCATTAAACATGCATTTCCCAGGCTCACATGCAAGCCAGGAACAGCAGGGCAGGCAGTGGAGGACAATGAGGACTTTGCTATGAATGGAAGGGGTGGCTGGAGCATAGGGTCTTGTCTGCTAGTTGAGAGGCAAATGGCTCTTGAAGGAAGATCGCAGGACTGTGAGTTTCCCTTTCCTGGAGGTCTGGAATTCTCCAGGGCTCAGGAGCCTCTTTGATAAGGTCTCACATCAAGAAAGAGATCATGTGACATTATTTAAGCTGCAATCCTGCTTTCCTGCCCAGCATCAGTGCTGTACTGCTGAGCACTCAGGATCTGCCCTGTTATCTGATGTTTCCTCCCAGTCCTGCCCTGGACATTCTCATGGGCTCACAGCCTGCTCTTTGCATGATGGCCCCACTTCCAGCACATGACAGCCTCTCTCGTTCCCCTGCCTGCCTTTTGCACTTGGAGCTGGTAGAGTGCAGGCCTTCCCAGGGACCTTGGGGTATTCATAGCCGTAGAAAAATATCAGCCTGCTTCCCACACCTCAAGTTGATTCAAACACTTCGGGCCAAGGCACACCAGAGGCCCCTCAGGAGAGGCTCAACTTCCCTGAGACAATGGCTTGTAAGTCAGCCCCTTGCAAAATCTATGCATGTAGTGACCACGTTGTCCAAACAAAGCCTGACAGGGCATCTAAGTAGGGGCATCTCTGACTGCTCTATTTTGGAAACTGATACATTTTCTCACAAGGGTAAGAAAGAATTTAGCAAGCTGCTTTTAGTGGGAGAAGATCACTTACAAACAAATAAGATAAAAGGAAAAACAACTCAAAATATTAATCTCTGTTTTTATTTCTGGGAACTTCTTGACCTTTTGCCAGTCAGCAAAGTCATTCATGTTGGCCTAAGAAGGTTTTGAAAGGATGGGGTTCATAGAGCATTAAATATTTACCCTTATAAGTGATGGTGTCAAAAGGTGGCTCTGCTACACCCTCCCCAACACACACACGAAACATCATTCACTTTTCCCTAGTCACTCTAAATAGAAACAACTACATTAAAAATGAACTAACTGTGCAAACTCAGCTTCTAGACAAGTTCCCAACTCCCATTTCCCAAATAGATTGCTTCCTCTCTAGAAACCCTCTCACCGCCACAGGTCCCCACTCGACCCAAAGCAGCAGCACAGGATTGTACTGTTTAGTGATTTTATTTTCAATGGGCCAAACATGGCACATAGTAGGTCCTCTATGTTTGTCGGATTGAAATGAATTTTTGTGCAGTGCCTTGGTTCTGCCTGCATTTCTGCCTCATAAAACCACTGAATCTTAAAAAAGAAAATTATACTTTTAGACCTTCGAATATCTGAAGAAACTTTAAAGTTTTATCAAATGTTCTCCAATCTAAAATTTCCAATCCCTAAGAAGTACAAATAGGTAGTAACCGAATAGCCATTGGGATGTAAAGTACAGTGCAGGAAATGGAGCAGGCAAATAATTTATATGCATGACCCGTGGACATGAACAGTGGTGTGAGAATTGCCTGAAGGAGTGGGGGTGCTGGGTGTCAGGGGACTAAGGGGGAAAAATGGGGACAACTGTAATAGCTTAATCAATAAAATATAGTTAAAGAATAAAGAAGTAAAATTCCCAATCCCTTCAAGTATGTTTCATGTGATAATCATTTGTTTATTCATTTATTTATTCAAATATCTATTCGTTCCCTTGATAACTGCTATCTCTGGGCCCAGCACTATGACAATCAACTGAGATTCAGCATGCACCATGGATGACAGAGTGGAGTTGGCTTTGATGTTTCATTAAATAATCATTTTAAGTGGAAACAGAACAAAAAGGTCAAGCAAAGAAAACTCAGAAAGACCAATGAACGTGCCCCCTTTTGGTGTTTGAGCATTGTATGTCCTGTTCTGAAACTCAGGACATTCTAAACGCAACAAACTAGTGCATTCTAAAAGTCTCTAAGTCAGTTGCCTGGGATGTCGATCTTGTTCCCCACGGGCAGGAGCAATGGCCCGCAAGCAGGAGTCACCCGCAGCCCCTGGAAAACCCTGTAAAGGGAGAAACACGCTGAAGACAATGTGACGCACATTTCCCTCTGAGTCCTGTCATGAGGCATTCTGTGGCCACACCTGTGATGATTGCACCAACAGGAAAGCAATACAATTTAATTGGAAAATTATTTTTTTCTTCATTTTGTCCTTGAGGATAAGCAGGTGTTGTTCATTCATCATTCAAAAACCATTTTGGGGGTTTATTGAGGAGAGGATTTTTTAAACAGTATTGGTGACATTTGCACAGACTCTGAGGGGCTTCTGAGCACAGT